>JAPMAE010001882.1:0-12402 GCA_036584705.1 Rhyacophila sp. 25_7 | reverse complement strand
ATATTAGATTACCATACTCTAATGAGTCTAATATATGCACAGCCATGATCTTTAAAGACCAATGATACTTCCGTCATATTGTCGAAGGGGAGTGAAAAGAAGTTTTCGGAACCATGTTATTTACATCCTCGTTTCTATTCCTGATTTGATGTTGAATACTGATAATTCGTTATAGATAATGATTTGCAATGAAATGACAACATTGTAATGCTCATACATATATTCCGTTAGGGAACGGATGTGGTCAACAGAACACTTGAATTTTAGTCGGCAATGTTTGTGGAGAGGAATTGCTTAACCCAACGCGTCTTTAATTCTTTTTAAACTATGCTTTAATACAATAACGTATGTGTAGAAATTAAAAAGAAAAAAAAAAGAAAATATCTTATTCGATATTACGTGATATTTTAATTAGCAAATCAAGCACTGTCAAAATTCCAATCATCCATATCACGTTTCGGTGTGGATAAATTTAATAATGTTCATTTGAACTTATGACCTCCGGTGGATCAATTAAGTAGCAATGAACAAATAATCTATAACGCCATGTGATGTCATATTTTTATGTGAAAAAAATACAAACCCAACTCGACAAGTGAAAACTTTGCAAAATGTATTATCAAAAATAATTGATCAAGTATCGAGTGGTCATATTTTTTTCATCTTTTGATTCTACCTATTGTATAATAAAATAGAATCATATTGAGAGGCTTATTATGTATGGCTTCATGATGATTGGTGTTTTTGATATTAAATAATGCGTTATGAAAGTGAATGCCGACCTACATCAGTAATGACCAGCAACTGGTTTTAAAAACACATGTTTTTGAGAGTCATAATCAACATAATTTTTAATCACATGCAATAATAAAATAATGTTTTTTTTACTTTAAAATTAAGTTTTTGATAGCAGATACACGCTAGATAGAAAACGACATTATTGATGAAAACGTTTTGACGCAAGTTACAAACAATAAACTACGGAATTTACTAGGAAATATTGTTCATATATTAGACAATACTTTGATATTAGATTTGAGCTAAAGTATATATAAAATAATTTTCCAGGTTTTTGAATATCTGCATTACTTAAATTACAATAATATTAGTTTTAGTACATTTAAGAAAATATTACTCAAATCACAATACATGAAAGAAACAATTTGATATTAAAGCCACTACTAACTGATAATGAATTAAGGCTTAAGACTAAATATATATTTTTATTCAAAATTAACAAAACTTGTATTTACCTAGTCGATATAATTAAATCAGTATTTATAATTTCATTAATTTTATGTACTGGATATCTTTGGTTTAAGGCCAGTATATTGAAGTCGTCGGTGAGTGGATAACGCATCCGACTCACAACCTGAGGTACTAGGGTTCAAATCCCATAGCTGACATTTTTTAAAAAAAAACAAGTTTTTTAGTGGTCAGAAATTTGGAAAATTATATTAGTTCAAATCATCCAAATAGATACATTTGATAAGCGTATAGCAATCGAGATACTTGTAATATTAATAAATATTTATTTAATATAAAAGTAATTGTTTATGATATAATAGATGAACTTATTAGTTTTTATCTTAAGGCTATACAAAGTTAATTAAATTATTGTTAACAACATTTTACTAAAATAATGACATTCTTTGTAGATTTTTAACGAAAAATTATAACTGGGTTTTACAATTTTATATACTGGCTTTCCATTTAAGTGGTGTTAGTAAAATTAACTAAGTACACGTTATTTGTAATTAACAGAAGCCACTCTCTACATGACCGATTATAATTAATTAAATATATAAACAGTATGTATAAACTCTAATAAAAATATATTAGCAATGACGTGTAATTTGATATGCCATATATAATATAAATATTACAGATACGAGGTTACTCCATCCACACCTTCCATGGTGTGTACTAATATTTCTTATCAAATTGCAAGAGCGATTTCTGTAATCTCTAAATGAATTGATTTTGTTAATTAAGGTAATTTAAACTCATGTTTTGAAATGATTACTTCTAAAAATTTTAAACACATTGTAAATAACTGAATAAAATTAAATATTAACTCGATATGTTTCAATTAAAAACGAATTTATATTATTATGAGGCATTAAAATGTTAATAAGGTTATTAAACAAAAGATGCGTTGATTTGGAAAAGATTTTTTTTCTATAAAATGTGTGGCTAAAGTGAATACAATACAATATACATACTCGACAAATAGAATAACAAATAATACGCGTATATATTTTTATTATATACTCGTATAAACATTGTTTGCGTCGTAAATGCGATGATTCTGAATCTCGCAAAAGGTTATTTGAAGTAACTCTATCAAGTATATACTCGTACATTCTGTGAGTCTTTGTAAACAGCAATAAAGTTAGTAATAATCACCACACGTAAGATTATTTTAAAATGATAAAGTAATTTTATTTTAAATTTGTGTTAAAACTACTCAAATAAATTAACGCAAACGACTGAGAAATATATACTCGTAAATAAGCGCCCAGAGTGGCCGAAATTTTCAGAAGTGACTGTCATTTCATCAGGTGATTTCAAGACTAATATACTTAGATTTACGTTTAAAATATTTCAAATCAGAATAATATATCATACACTTATTTAGTTTAATCATGTTTTTATTGCTTTAAAACAACCACGTAAGTATCTAAGTAAGCGTACTGATTTGTAATCTAATATAGCTAAATTTATTCACCAATACATTGGTCAAAACACAAACATATTTTATACATAACACTAAAAAAAATATTCTAATGAAGACGTCGTAACCAAGTAAAACAAAATACTCTCATTAAAAAAAAATAACGAGGATTTTATTATTGAACTATGGGTGTAACGGATGTCATCTTCGCGGATGCGGATACGGAGGCTCAAAGATAGACCTCCACAGAAGCAAATGTTTAACGCAGGCAAAGGTGAAAAATAAATTTTAAAATATCAACATAATTTTTTTCTCTTAGTTAGAAGTAATTCTCACTATTGAATAAAGTTAACATCATTTAAAAATAAATATAGAGTATGTATGTGTATATGAATACTATAACACAGAATATAAATACTTGGAATTCAGCTTTAGCTTATATTAGACGAAAAAATTTGCAAATATCAAGTCTGATCATTGAAAATTGCAATCTTGATCCTATCCAAACCTCAATAATACCTCCTCTTCAAAACTTGCGGATGTGGAGGCGGAGCTCCGTTACAACACTAGATTGAACGTTCGCCACTGTGAGTTACAGATTTGTAATACAAAGGGATTAGTAAACCGAAGGTTTCTTACGCCTGGTTTAGGGCATCAAAATAACTACCTATTGAATAGAAATGTTAGGTATTAACAACAACTTTATCATAAATGGTAACCTTTCTTTAACGTATCTATTTTTGACATGTTTCTTTTCGTAACAAAGTACAATAGGGACACTTACCTTGCCTAAGATGTTGAATTCACCAGGTCAACGGTACGCTATTGACAAAGGGATATAAACACAATATAAAGTTTCACCATTATAAAACCAGCATTTGAAAATACGTCGGAGCGATTTGATTTAGCCATCCGAAAGGGCCTATTGCATAATCTATTAAAGAAGATAGTAATCAAATCAATACTCAAGCTTTTGGGTAATGTTGTGT
The DNA here is from genome assembly GCA_036584705.1 of Rhyacophila sp. 25_7. Classification (NCBI taxonomy): domain Eukaryota; kingdom Metazoa; phylum Arthropoda; class Insecta; order Trichoptera; family Rhyacophilidae; genus Rhyacophila; species Rhyacophila sp. 25_7. Next base: position 8,736 of record JAPMAE010001882.1, on the reverse strand, counting down.
AACGCAAGATATTTTGAAAGATGCAACAGAAGATGAGAATCTACGAATTATGTGGACCACTGAAGAAATAGTGGTTTGATTGGTGAACAAACTGAGATATTTTATAACCATATAGTTACTTAAAACAGATAAAACATGTAAGCTATACTTTTAAAGAGATAACCTACACTATTTTTATTACCTTGACATCCGGCACATTCGATTATATGCCCTAAAAATAATAAATTGGCTGATTTTCTTGATTGCGTTATTTTCATTTGAATTGTGAACCAATATATTATATTTCGTTTCGTCTGATTTAATAACAACAAGAGCTGTTGACCTCTTATATTATACGTAAAAAATAATCGCTTTTGTCGGTGGGTGAATAGCGCATTCGCCTAATGAGACGAGGGTCTAGGGTTCGAATCCCATAGCTGAGAAAATTTATATACTTTTTTTTCATGTTCATTTAAAACCAGGAAATGAACCAAATTCGTTAAGCTAATAACTGACAATCATTACTTATAAAAAAAACATTTAAAACAATCTTCCCACTATGAAGACCCATATGCTTGGTTTCGGAGCGGATATGGTATGTATGATTAAAAAAGAAGAAAAATATTTATAATTTCAGCAAAATATGTAAACGCCCAATCCTCTCTGTGATTAAAGTACGATTTATCAAATTTGTATACTTTTCTGATAAAATAAACAAAACAAAACACAGTACATATTCTGTATTTGAAATAATCGCTTACATTGACAAATTATTGTACAATACATTATAAATACGAACAACACTATAAATATCAAAATAAAGTGTTTTTTTAATAATAAATTTATACTTAATGCATAGAAGTATTTAAATATTAATGGCTGTATTTTTAAGCAAGCTTCTGGTAGCTCGCGATATCTAGCTATATAATTGATACTAAAATGAAAAACTATAAACATATAATTGATAGTCGACTATTATCAAGCCATAATAATACATATGAACATACTATTTTCTAAAATAAATATTTATTTTATACATTTTAATAAACTCAGCGAAGAAACGTGTATCTTAATTCGTCTCTGTTGTAATCTAACAAGATATAGTACATTTAAAACTGAGTGTTATGGGTCACGAGGGGTCGCAAGAAATATAATTGTGTGGATATTCACTAACAAAGCTTTTATAATGAACCATTGAATTTGCGTAGGGCCCGTTCACAATGCTCATTTATAACACATTAACATAATTAATTCAACTTTTGGCGCCAGATTTTGTTACTTCACAGACAGTATATTATGTTATGTATAATATTATTTATTGCACCTTCCCGATGAAATCGAAATTATTATGTGTGACTTTCTATGTAGATTTTTATTAGTAATTTATTGGTCATATTATATTTTCCTATATATATATTTTTTTCTATAAAATATTACCTCTCTAAAATACAACTAGGAAATTGTAAATTCTAACACAAGTTTGTGGTATGTTTTTTCTCTAATTTTATTCACATATCATTATTTATGTCGTAATATCAAAAAATTACTCATCGTAAGTACATGATTAAGCTAATAAACAAAACATAGTTTTATTTATCAAAACCAGACATATACACATTTAAAAAAAATTAAATGAACTTATCTGTAAACTTATTTTTTCCACAATGATATTTATGTAAAAACATCAAATAATTATCATATTTTAAGAAATTATCAATGCTGTAAAATCTAGTCCTAGAAGTTCATTTATATCTTTAAAACAAAATGTGGACATGTCAAGTTTTGTTTGTAAGCCATTGAAACATTGATTGTAAAAATGTGCATTGCACACATAATAGATGAATAATTAAAATATGCTTATAAATTATATATAGTTTTAATTTTTAAAATACGGTTCGTTTCCAAAAACAAAATTTCCGGCAAAAGGAAAAAAAAACTGTTATAAAGTAACAAAGAAAAAATGAAAACTGACCATAATTAAAATTATGTTTTATATAAATAGTCTAGAAAAGTTTGTTGTTATTATTTAACGCTTAAACTACTCGTGATGAATGAGTATGTGTCGCTTTTTTGTCTTTAAATATATATCGGTTATCTTCGATTAGTGTATTTTATGTAAATGACGATTTCTGTTATTTGTTACATTTTATTTCACAAGTGCTCAACGTTTGACGTAGTATTTAATACTCAATATTTAAGCCTCATATACACTTATTTTGACTAGAAAATTTTCCATAATTATTTTACATGTAATGGTTAAACTTTTGGGTAGAGCTAGTCACTTGGTCTAAAAATGGGTTATGGTGGTCTATTCGAATCGTATATAATGATTATAATTTATGTCTTGAGCGGCACAAAGCAAGGAATTTGAAACTTAAGGCTTATTTAAAGAAAGAGCTCTATCAAAAAGTGATGTACATATTGTTTTCAAGTACTTCAAGTGTATCAATACATACAGACAATGAAATCGCATATATTGTCTGCACGGATGAAAACTTTCAAAATAAGATAATAGAGTGTTCATTTTAAAATTAATTTTATTACAATGCATTACAAAACAATTAATAATTGGAGGCGTTCAAGAAGTGACCTTGCATGGCTTAATGATATTTTATGACAACACACAATAGGATGTAGGCAACACTGAGTCATTGAAACACAAATATTACAATATTTTACTAGAATATTCTAAGTGACATGAGCGAATTATACTAAATTTGTTTTAAAAGCACACAATCATTAAATTTTGCGTTTATACCATATAAAAATATAACCTTAAATGTCATTTATGCATAGATTTTTTTTAATCGTAAGCCAATTTGCAATGATGCTAGCAAAAATTTAATTAAAGGAAATATGAAAATAAAATTGAAGTGATTTGTAATTTGATGCACGTAAATAAAAAAAAATGTGTTACTTAAGAAGTTGTATAAAGTAGAGGTGTCTAATATAAAATAATCGATGTTACATGGACAACGAGCATTATAAAATGTTACCAAACCATATTATACAGAAAAGTAAGAGTATTTATCAATACTATCAATTACAAAAGAATTTATTCTTGCTTTGAAAATAAAGCTTTTTAACGATTTTTTAACTTCTCGTGTGTGCCAGTTTACGCGGAAAGTTATCTGCTGTCCAGGCCTAATTTTAAATACTACAAAAATATTACCAGCCTTTATAATTTGATATGTTGTATATTATAAATAAATAAATCAAGTATATTGAAAAAAAATGCAAAATTATAGCGAACTTCAAGGAGCGTTTTGAATTACTAAATTGTTGTTATGTTGAACAAAAGAAAAAGCATACTTAAGTTATTCTTCCATATTACAGAAGTATTTAAAATATAAACATAACCAATACGTACTAAATATGCTACATTTATTATATTTACTTCAGAAAACGAATTCATTCGTTCAATTTGAAGACTCTAGAAAAAAAATCATTACGCTAAATTTTTTGTTACTCTGGAGTTAACAGCAACATGATTTAATTTGTATACGAATATAGTAAGTCAATAAGTATTAATTAACATTATATAATAGAATATAATATAATAATGCTAAATCGATAATAATTTCTATAATGATGTGTTGTTTGATGCAATTTTCGCAACTCAATATGGCCCATGGGTGCCATTAAAAATTCGAAATAAAATTAGAAATTCGATACAAGCAAACCGTTCACATAGAAAACAATCACTATTCTAACCGAGACGTTTAGCATAATAATAAAACACATTAATGGCGCAGTAGGCAAAAGAAATTTGCAAAAATATATATGCTTCTTATTGTATATAATAATTATGAAATAATATTTTCTAATATTACATAAAGTATCAGATATGCCATGCTTATAAACCCGGCAAGACATAGCCTTAAGATGACAATAAATATTATGCCTGTTTGCAAGAAGATAGAAACTTTTTGGGTTGATTAATATGGGAGAATCAATGCATGGCACATGAAAGGTGTTTAATGGACCGACATAAAAATGTCATCTCCAAATTACATTAATATTTTTTTAAAGAGAAATGGTTCATTTTTTTACCAAAACATATTATTTTTTCAGAGGGATATTAAAAACAGTCTTGTTGACAGACTTCTTAGACGAAATTCTCAATGTTTTTATAAGGAAAGTCCAAAAATTTTTGCTGCACAAAATTTAATTGTAGCTTAAAATAAAATCTTTTTTTTACTCGTATATCGCTAGTACATGCAATCACGATTATGCGTAGTTGTCTTTCTGACAATTTCACGAATGCCATGTTTTTTTTCCACATATAATTTTTAATCTGTGCGTAGTATAGCTTTATGAGACGGTATTACCATGCACAAATTTAATAGTAATTAAATACATATTCAGTTTCTTGCAAACAGATTTTTTTAAATTCTCAGTGGAGTATCATGTAATTACTAAAAATGACACTCTAATGCATATATATAGGTTTTAGACTACTCGTTTAGCAAGGTATATCCGAATTTAGGTATGCTATAATCTGCTTTCCAGTATAAAAATTGAGTCAGTAACTATCCTTCTAATATATATAGAGACCTTCCGTACGTCATCGGCAACTATTTTAAATTAACCGATTCGATAATTATTTGATTATACTACTCGTATGTCATTACACAGAAAAAGAATATAATTCTTGTAGTTTAAGATTAACTAGGGCTTAAAACCAAAAAATATATTTAATGAAAATGATGCAAATGTTACATAAAATGAGTTCTATTTGCTTATTTTCTTCATGTTGTTGCCGTAGATGTCAAGGAAACCAGTCTACAAAATCATAAAGCTGAAAAATCGACCGTAAAGACATTGTGCGATGAAAGTTACATTTTGTCGTTTGACCTTTTTTGTTATTAGAGAAAGAACGATGAAACTTTCAATGTAGATATTTTCGATTTTTTTTTAGATATTTTTGTTATTTGGAATAAATAAATAAACTTCACATAGCATGAAATTATTTGGAAGACAAAAGGTAATGCGGTATATTGTCATTGAGTGATTCAATATATCATATGTGTACTATGTCGATTCGAAATTTACAAATTACTTACAAATAAAGCTTTTTGTGGCTTAAATCTATTGATATCACATTTTACTCATTTTTTCCATATTTGTGGCGTAACTAGACAATATATACTTGTATTTGAGACATGTGCCAGCTTTATTTAAATTTTAAAATTATATACAAAGACTAACTTGCAAAATAAATCCATTATGACATCTTTACATTTTAGAGGCCTGTGTACTTCGTCTTGGTAGGGATTTGGTTATTTAACTTTTTTAAACATAATTACTCCCTGTGTGATGATAATTATGAGTGAATAATTTATAGCTATATTTGAAAAATGATTATTTGACGTTTTTACAGTCTAAATAAATTATGTGAAATCAATAAACATCTTCTCTAATAAATCTTACGAAGTTCAAGAGAAATGACACCAGGAAACGGTTTTTTTCTTGAATTATTATTATTTATTTAAAAGTTTGACTTTAATTTCTACATACACATACGTCGTATGCATAATATTATTTTATATAGTTATTATTTTTTGATATACTCAATAGAAATCTTGAGTGAAAAACTACGAAATTATTTTTAACTACATTATCTTCGGCATTGACTTTGGATGTGTCATCTCTCAATATTTTTCAGGGCTTAACAAGTTATTTTTTCTACCTTGAAAATTTTGTAATGATACATTTATGGGTGTGCGATGATTAAAATGAACCTTTTTGAAGGCTCTATGTAGAATTGGCATGTAAGTAAGCGTTATCGTGTAGGTGTGTATGACGCATAACATACACATACATTACAAGTCAGGGATGTCCGACTCGTAGACCGGATGCGATTTTTTAAGAATGTGATACTATATTATATATGCAAATATCTCTGGATTTTATTAATTCTCAAATATTCTACTAGATTTATTCAGCCTTAAATATAAACAATGTATTGATGATTGTTAAAATACCCAATATGCTATTTACTTAAGTTGTGGGAAATTAGTAAAAACATTCCCATTTCAATATAATTTTTAAAACGCGTAATATTTTATCAATTTTAGGTCAATAGTTTTTTAATATTTTAAAATACTTTATTTCTTATTTAAAACTACTTGTTGTTTATAAATAATAAATGTGTTTTTTTGGTTTTGTTTCTTATAGGGTATTTTAACAATCATTAAAATATTGTTTATTTTATAGACCAATTCAGTTTTTCCTAACTTAATATGGCATAAATAAATAAAACGTTTTCGATATTCGTATTCTGTGTTTTTTTAATCTACAACACTGATTATTAACTTGATTGTTTATTTCAACAATACAGCCATGCGGTTTATTCATTAATTATTTAAGAATAAAAATGTTTGAGAAATCAACGCAAAGTTTCCTACAATATCACTCATGTGAGTATATACTCGTTTTCAATACATAAAATGTAAATATTTTCAAGAATATGGCGTTTAATTTTAATAAATACATTTTGCAGATATGTATAATTTTTATTAAAAACGATTTTTAATGAAATAGTTTTACTATGGTTCTTTAGATATAAACTATTTTATGATAATTTTACCTATTAAATGTATAATAAATATTTTGAAGTATTTATAAGGTTATAAGTTTGAAAAAACTATTTTACATAACACGTGTTAGAAATTTGGGATGCCAAAATTCGTCAGCTAACAACCATTTCAAACCGATGTTGTTTTTTTTTTGAAATATTTTAAATATTAACTTTTGACCTAACGTTTTTGAAAGAAACAATACATCGCTGAATAGAATCAAATACGTCAGAAATAGAAAATGTATAGACCAACATTCAATCAGCTTAAAATTAATAGTCGTCATCATAGCAACGATAACAACGATAACAACATTAACACAAAAAATGCTACGTCATTAAATTCATACTAAATACTATGACCTCCGTGTAACGTTAAATGAATATCTTAACAGAGGTCACAGGAGAATTTCAAACCAATAATAATTCTCAGCCGTTTGCCTGTTATACTATAGAAAACGTGACAGTTGTATACACAATAAAAACTAAGAAATCATCTTAAGGTGATAATAGTTCACATTAATGAAAATTCCATTACGCGTTTGAGAAATTCTTAAAATTTAAAGATGATTTTAACAAAATAGAGCATTAGTTTTTTCATAATTAAATTCATAATTTTTTTTATAGCTAAATTACAACAGTTAACATTTCCTAAATCTTTTAGACGCAACAAAACCGTATGTTTTAAAATAAATATTATTTAAAATTAGACACTTTAAATGTGAAATAATAAGTTTAATAATAATATTTTTTTTATTTATTATTCCTATTCTAAAACGTGACATATTATAGACTTTTTTAAAAACTCAAGTTAACAGATTGTTAAATAGTATAATATTTGTCAATTTATAAATTCAACTCGTTGAATTTACATTATGGTGATAAAAATACATAAAAAAATATTTTAATTTTGTCAGATACAAGCTTTATTTTGCAAGTTATGGATTTACAAACGAACGTTATTATCTCTAAATTGCTCCAATTAATACTATAAAATATAAATTAATAAAACTTAGTAAGTATATGTAAACTTTATCCTTTTTATTTGTAATATGTATAACCGTTTATTAAAAAAAAACTGTTGTTATTTGTAAAACAATGCAAGTTACATATTTGCACCTAGAAGGTAAAATATACTACAAACTAAGCTATACAGAGTTTTCGGCAAAATTGAGATATCAACATTGTCTAGTATATATTGGAATGTCCTGTCTAGAGATATACTGAATTATTTTGTAACCTTACTAATAAAATGGCAAAATAAATATTAGACAATGTTATATATTATATGAGGGAAGCAATACTAAAACAAATTTGAACAACCCTTGAGAAAAAGTGCCATTTATTATATAGTAAAATTTTTCACCCATATACAGGTATATTGCATGCGCTTTTTTAATACACTTCAAATAAAAAATCGTGTATCTGTTATTGTATAAGAAAAAAATAGTTGTACCAAAAAATAATATGCTAGGTTGCAATAAAATTATTATATGATATTTAATTGAAATCAAACTCAGTTTAAAACTATGAATCCCTTTTCAATGTTCACAATAAATCAGTGAATCAATACTTATTATTAATGGAATTGAGATAAGTACATCATAATCAGTTTTGCTGACTCTTATGCTATGTAATATTGTGATGTAAATACATAAACAAGGATGTTTTCATAAAATTCCACAAGAAAGCAGACAACCAAAGGTGACTCGTTGATTGATGCCATATATAATAATTATTTTACACCACAAATTACGTACAAGCGGAAAATACGTAATTTATTTACGTTAATTTTTGTCAATATTATTGATAATTTTACCCATTTGATAGTTCTTGTTTTATTTCATAATATTGTTTACATTTCTTATCATTGATTGTTATTATATCACACAACATGCATTTGTTAAGCGTACTCTGATTTTCAAAAAGTACATCATATTTATTACTAAAATATTGACAATCTTACAAACTTTTATACACAAAAAAAACTAAAAGTAAATATAGATTACTAATTGCGACATTTTTTTCATTTCCCTTATCAGCCAGTTTTAAAGCAATATTATTATAAATAATTTGGCTGTAAATATACCGACCGTGTTTATGTAAAAGGGCGTAACTCTCAGTTTTTTGAAAAGTGCTTTTATTTGAAAATCACAATATACACAACTAAATATACG
>JAPMAE010001880.1:3537-17869 GCA_036584705.1 Rhyacophila sp. 25_7 | reverse complement strand
CCGAATGATCTCAGTGATAACTTTATTATGTTTCTAACAATACTGTAAAAATTCTTTTCGCGTTTTTATTTCGCCCTATTTTGGTAATAGGAATATATTTTTTGCCTTATATAAAACGATTTAGTATAATTTTAAACCGATAATAATCGTTTCTTTTGTGATCGACAAAATAGAGACGTATAGCTTTTCATCGTGAATACTAAGTATTGTGTTTCACATGTACTCGTATAAACCATAGCATATATTAATATGGTAATCAGTAAATTATTGAAGAGACAGTTGATAAAAAAATCTTATTATAATATCAAGTTATTTTTTAAGCAAATATATAATAGATACGTTTAACATAAATTTAATTAAGACTATTGTGTTATTTTTTTTAGTATGTGAACAATATACAATAAAAAATGGTTATGAAATATTATTCCTGTTTTTATATACAGGTAATCGTCAACTTACGCCCACGATCGGTTCCGATAAACAGGTCGTAAGTCAACTTATACAATACTTTTCGCATATATAACACATTAATTATAGTGCATGATGATATTATAAGACTGTTTTTATTATAATCAGTGTATCGCCACTCTCATTTATCGGCTTTCTCTATACTTTCTATGGAGTATAGTCGTCTCCGGCACGTACCTTTAAAGTCTCAAATGAATTTCTAGTCTTCGTCTGCACAGTAAAAATAAATAACGGTGTATATTTTTGAATTTGATCTCCCAAACAAATTTGTACGTAATAGTTTCACCATTCTGTGGATAAGACCGGTTTGTTGCTTGATTATTACCGTCGACTGCATGTATGCAGAACCAATTACAGCTTTACGAATCCTTTCTTTGTTCTTCAGAATTGTTGACACAATAGAGTGTAATAACATTAAATCACTCGCATCGGCATTAATTTTTTTTCTCCGTACTGCTTACCATTATTTTTGTTTTGAAATCAATAGCATTTCTTTGCTTCTTGGCATGTTGCGAAATTGAGATTTTTCCTTTTGCTGACATCTCGGAAGTATTTAAATATACCAATAATACAAAGACAATATGCGATCATTAGACGAACCGACTGATAATACTGACCGTGATGTGCACTGACATTAATATGTACAATGTGTAGCATGCGTGGACTGTAAGTGTCTCGCTTGGAGCAGCCGGACAGCAGATCGCGATTGTGGTCGTAAAATCGAACAGTCATGTGTCGTATAGGTCGTAAGTCGACGACTAGTTGTATTAATGTTCATACTTTACACACGAAACATAAATAAACAAAAAAGACGCGGTAATGCTAGAAGTTGTCTTATCTCAAAGAACAATAAAGTATATTATTACCTGGCATACAGCTACTAAATAATTTATAGTCTTTTTACTGCCCAGACAACTATTAAAAATAATGTACAGAGTGATACCGCATACCTCATATTGTTCTATAACTGAACGTTACTAATATTGTGATGTTGCAGAAAAAAGCATCTGCTTTTAAAAACTAAATAATAAACATGTTCACTACTATTGTTTTTCTATTTAATAAATCTATTGGACATTAATGAGCTGTGGAATTAATGTTCTATTTTAACTTTTCTTGTATGTCAATAAAAACAATGTTAAGTTTACTTGCTTGATACAAATAATCATGTCACAATTGTTTTGTGTTTACTGGTTTCCAGTGAATATACATTTGTGTACAAATTACGTTCAAAGGAGCAAAAATCAAACTTTAATTAAGTACTTCAAAATCAAAACTAACGTACTGACTGAATTCTTAGTTCCAAGTAAATTATTAATAAATATTCTATTAAAGGAAGTTATTATGAAGTAACTTTGAAACGTTGTATATATTCATTTGAAAGTTCTAAAAGCCACTGTGACTGTCCACCACAGCACCAGGATGCCAGTAAAACTTGCAAAGTGTAAGCAAAGTGTAAACAACGATGTATTTAAAGACCGCTGGACAAAAGGAAGGATGATATCAAACAATGGCGTAAATACAGCTGGCAGTAGGTAACCGTTTCATTTATAACGGAGTCGTCAGCTTTAGTTCGACTCAAGAAACGTATTGTATTACTTATTTCAATAATTTATAAGAAAAATAGCCACAATAATTCAGACCATATTTATATTGTCATATCAAGTATACAGGTGCGCCCAAGATAAATAGCTTATTATATTGTAGAGAACCAAATCTATTTATTATCAATCCATGCTTAAAAAGCATTTTAAGTAAGCCACAAATGAATTGAACAATTATACTAATTTTGTTCGAAATATTCTTAATAAAAAATTTTTACACATTTCACTGGACTCTTTTTTTACGCGGTTCCTCAATAACACGGTGCTACATCCCTTGCATTTACTCGTACTTATTAGTTACTCAGTACTATGCGCACCACAGCGTAGAACAAGCTCTACAATTTCAACATAATTTGACCGATTGAAGAGTCATACAAGAAACAAAAAAAAAACAGTCAAAGCGATCGATGACAGAATTTTTGTTTAAATCCAGTAAACACAAAATTTTGAAAAGAAATATTACACACGCTCTGGATATCTCAAGTGAAGACGATTTTAATTTAGCCAATAGTATAAAAATGCATGAAAAATTTACATCTATGTATCAACCAAAAAAGTTTTAATTCGACATACTCGTACTACGTTAAAAGTTACAGGCTATGAATACTCTTTCTTCGTAAATAAAACTGATAGATACTTGAATACTAGATAAGAACTACTTGCATGCTAATCTATGGACGTGGTTCCATGAACGTATACTACATAGTTAGACCCTAATACTTTGCGTCAATAATGGTATGATATAATATATACTGACCCGCGCTATGAAAAGGCTTGAGTAGGAAACTAAATTACATACCAAATATTTTAGTTGCCTTAGTACCAATATGAACAACAGTAACAATCGTTTTAAACCCGGTTTTGAAATATAATGTAACAATTGATTAAATAATATATCACAGTATAAAAGTATTTAAAAAAATATTCGTAGAACACCAATTACTAATTTAATAAAATTACAATTAATTATGTTTTTTTAATAACATTAATTAAGAATTTGATATTTACAGTATTTCAATCTGCGATTGCCATTATCATTTACTTAAAAATTATATTTATTTCTTTCTTTTTTTAGAAATATTCACTGTAAAACAGAGTATATGGATCTTCACAATGTAAACCTGTATTTTTTGTCAACTATGAGATTCGAACCGTGACTCTCGTATCGTAAATCGGATGCGCTATCCACTCACCTACTATGGCAACAAGTTTAAGTATTGGAGATATAATTAATTAGAGGTTCTTTTTTTTCTTTTTGATCCCATGTACGCTCTGAGATGAAACATGTAGTGTGAAGATTTTTAACAGTTTTTTTACGAATAATACTTGTTAATTATTAAGTCAATCATTTCGAATTCATGCCTTGGTTACAATACAAACGAACAAACATTTGATTTTTTGCAACTCGCGAAGGAACGTGAATCTGCAACCCCCGCTTTCTATATGGACGCGCTATCCACTAGCCTAATGAGGGCGACAAGATTCATTACTTTTAATTTCTTTTAATGGTTTACAGCTCACACTCAATGAATTAACCTATAGACGGAATGATGAAGTTTGAACTCATCCTCGTATATTTTCTCTGGTCTTGTGCTATCTCTGCCTCCAAACCTCCTACCACCCCCGTTTGGCCACAGGGTAGCAGTTTGCTGGACCATAAAATGAGTTATTAAACCTTTGTGCCAGCAATGGGAGTACCGTTCAGTCCGTATCATTGAAAAAAAGTTCAGTTGAACTCTGATTAGTGTTTTCAAAACGATTGAGGATAATTTATTGACTGAGGAACTGAACACTGCATTCGCTTTGATCGTAATAGCAAACTTACTTTTTGCGATTTTTCAGCGAAAATATTTTTTTTATTGTCATACTGGGTGCGGCAGAACTGATTAAGCGGTTAGGAGGGATCAATGCTCGAGTAGTGATTAAAGAAAACATGTGCACGTGGATTTTCTCTCTTCCGTCGGTAACCCCATTTCAGTAACCAACATAGTTTGAACCGGACCATATTGGGGCTTTGCCGTGCTTACGTAGTTTGAAAACAATCGATCTGTGATCACGACACAAAAAAACTTTTTGGCGACAATTCAACATTCTAACTCTTTGTGATTTATATCTTCCGGGATATCTCAAAAAGTATTTAAACATTGTCCTCACACCCTGCCAGAGCTAAGGGAGTAGATTATTGAAGAAGTTAATGCTATATCCCGTGATATATTTATATATATGTAAAATTGGTTTCATAAATTAATAATAGATACCTCTTTCGAAACACTGCAAACTAATAGCATAATATGTAGATTTTGCGAGCCCCTTATCTCAACATGGCGGTAATCCCAATCCCACTGCAATGAAAAATCATACAATTCTTTTATTATTTCATAACAATATTCTATAGTAGATATTCGATGTTTTATGTATAACCTAACAAAAACCTAAAAATAAAAGCTTCTAAGAATATTGATGTATCACTTATCGTAATATCATTTACTACCCTTCTCATTGTTTTGCTCGCAGGGTGACAATTAATTAAAACAGCGTCCCACGCAGTAAAGCAAATCGCAAACCTCATTCGTTAGCCTTCCAGCTATAGACAACACACGTGGCCGGGCCAGAGTAGCCCTCCGCGCGTCAATCGACGCGACATCTGGCGCAAATTACGAGCATTACCATATTTTACGTTTCGGTCGACGAAATTAAACTGAAAACGCGAGCGCCAATAAACAATATGCTAAACTCCGACAGAATCCTGGAGCGGGCTGATACATGTGTGTTATGCAACCTTGCGGAAATTGGGCATGTCACAATTAATTTTTAAACAATGAACTCTTTTACTATTATAAGTAGTATTGTATTAAAATAATTATTTGTTATAGTTCTGGAACTATTTAAAATTAGCTTTCATATTAACATTAAAATTCAAGTTTTACACGATTAAAAATTGTCTTCATTCTTTAATATTATTTTTTCTAAATCTGAATGCCTAGGTTTCTTCGAATATCATAATATTGTTAAATACGGCTGGAAGTTTTACTGGACCACAGAAAAGCGGTTAACGAAATATTTAAAAAACCAATATCCTAGATTTTAATGTGACAAAAATTTAAGCGCACGTCTTCATCTGGATCTCTAAAAGTTGGCGTTTGAGTTGGTTTTGAAATAGAGAATATTTTACATCCAGCAAAATATGAATCTGAATCATTTTTCGCTAAAAATATTATTATTAGAGAAAATAACATCAACAAAGTACTGGTGATTTAAGACTTCTTTCTACAATTTCTATTTCTGTGTTATCACGTAAATATCTGCTTCGTAATTGATTGATATTATTTTTCATATATTTAAATTAACTGAGATTTTATAAATTGTTTATCCCAATGCTACAAACAAATATACTTATCTAAAATAATTGTCGAATTAAAACTAAACTAATTAGCCCGAAGATAAGCTATTATTGTATTATTTATATATTTATGTATAGAGTCAATTTATGTTTTAAACGAGTTTAGTATTGCTCGATTATTGCGATACAATATTTGTTAACCATTCGTTGTAGGGCGACTGTACTACATAAAAGCGTTAATGGTTCTTTTTCTTTTTACGGCTTCCTTAATAGCAACTTAGTATGTTTTAAACACATCATTATTGATAGGAAGGTTTTCTTTAATCTTCATTTAATTGATTTTAGGTTATATTATTTTTAAGCTAATTAAGAATGAACGATTTGTAAATTTCGTATTTCTTCTTGCTCTTGCAAGAATATATATAATAATATAGCCATAGCACACACGACAGGGGGTCGGTTATTATTTTGAAGTAGGTGAAGGCGCTAGGGGTTTGAGAAATGGGGTTCCGAATTAATTATTTCCCGCTCGACCTTTCGCCGGGTCGAAATTAACGTAAAATTAATTTACAATTAAAATTTTTGATATTTACTTTGTTGATTTTTCCATTTGAAGGCATCGTGCTTTCAGCTGTCCCAAACGAAAATGATTTTCATATAAAATGTGAAGTTTTAAATAGAATTTCCAGAGTCGGTAAACACATAGTCAAATCTATTATAGACATCTATTTGTTTTACCCATGGTGGTTTAATATTTAGAAAGTCCTTGATTTCAAAGAATATAATATATTAAAATAAAATGCTAAAAAAAGAAATGCGGTTATTAAATATTAGATTATTACATAAAAGGATAAATGAGTAAAAAAAGTTTTTATACAATTTTTTACAAGTAAATCTGATGAATGAAAAAATGACTATGATTCAGAATTGAAATTAAAAATGGAAACTTGATTGTGATTAAATTGAAATTAAATAAATCATGGCTACAGACGAGTTATTAGTTTGAATCATATACGAGTATCTGGGAAAAAATCTTTTCCCGTTATTCGTTGCGATGAATCTAAAACTCTACAATACGTTTTTGAAAAAATGTCAGTAGACGCTTGGTCTGTTGGCTACATCCTAAAGACATGGACAGATAACATCATGGGAGATACACGAAAATAAACGACTACAAAAGAAATAGTCAGAAACAAAATAAAATTCTGCAGTGCGGTTCTGAAGGTTTGAATGGATCGTAGCGCTATAAAACTTTAATAGATTTCGTATAAATTAAAAATACGATAGTTATTTCATATACTATCCAATGTTGTAATTTGCATTAAGAAGAATATTATTCGATAGAGAAGTATAAAATATTGCGCCATATCAAATAAATGTTTAAATTATTCAACCGGACCGAGCAAATTTCCAACCAACTCTCAAACAAAATAAAAGTAAAAATGGAACAAAATCCAAGTAGTGCGGAGTTTTGCGGATAAAACAGTGTCCTTTGCATATTTTTACTGGCTGAATCTCGCGCTAAAGTAAAATACTGGCAATTATATAAAAAATAAAATAAGTATGGAGACGGCAATACAAAAAGTTAATTAAAAAAAGGGCATTATGCAAACGAATAACGACAGTTAACCCGTGCACCACACGTCTCTATGGTAAAATTAAAACATAAATGAAAAGAGGCTGCGTACATATTTTATGATTTCGGTACAATAACGACATTTTTAAGCTCAAAGAGCAATTTTTATTCACAAAGCCGTTGTAGTATTCTCCGCTATCTATTTATTTTTCAAGCGTATTACAGCCTATATTAAAGTAATAATTTATTAATTTTAATGTTAGTAAATTATGTATAATTTTACTGTATATATATATAGATGTTTATTATATAATAATTTGAAAAATGGAAATTTATTAAAAGTGCTGTTCATATTAAAATAACAAAAATGTACATTTATAAAGTAAAGAAAGTAAAACTTTACGTAACGTAATACATATATATATATTTAACCAAACATATCCGCTCCAAAACGAAGCATATGGATTTCCACGATTTGAACATTGTTTTGATAGTTTTTTTAAGAGTAATAATTGCCAATTATGAGCTCAACCGTTTCTGGTTCGTGTCTTGGCTATAACATAAATGAATAAACATTTTTTTAAATTTGCAACCAGCACGGTTCTTGAACTCGTGAACCCCGCTTGCTAGGCGTGCGCGCTCTTCACTAGTCTAATGATACAGATATTTATAATAATGTATATATATACACATATATTGCATATTGTCAAGTATATGTTATTTCAGTTTTTGCACTAGTTTAATTAATGAAAAAGTCATAAGAATATTCTGGTTTCTTTTTGCTGATTAAGTTCCAGAAATGAGTTAGTTAACTTGCACAACTTAAAACGTAATTTGCTAGACAAAATTGAATATTTTAGATGATTATAAATATGAAAACGCAAAGATAAGACTATAATATGATCATGAAAAACAAATTCATTACAAGACATGCAATATTCTTTTAAAATAAATATTAAGGTTCTATTTTTGCGTAAAACTGCACAGCTTGCCGAGTTGTAACATTATATCTGGCACAAAAAGGTTAAGAACTTAATTGTATATCGTTATTTCGATTGTTGAATAAATCGGAAATACAGTTTTTGATATCAGCAGTTGGATTAAATGTGACAAAAATATTGAACTACAGAAATTTGCATGGAAATACCTGATAATAAGCTTAAGCATTAAGCTGTAATGTAACAATAATTTTAATAAACCTTCACTATCTTATCTTTTGATGAACATATTCGAGACGTATTACTTAAATAATATGGCTATAATTTTCAGTTTCACTGTGCCTATTGTGTTCAAATATATGTTATAATACGATGATGTATACTGTACTAGCCTATTTGATATGGTACTACAATCATTAAAAGTTTTTTTTATCAGAGGCGAGTGCTAATAGGTTAGCAAGATACTTGCTTATCCCCAGAGCCATTGGTTTGTGGATATCGTTGAAAAGTGGTTTCGTGATATTTTTAGACCTAAAAAAAATTGCTGTCGTTTTTTTTATTTTCAATCCGACATAAACGTATTTGGTGAAGTATCCACAGTCCACAGAATAAAATATGATTTGGTACGTTTTAAATCTGATAATAGTATATTTATCTAGTCAAATCATATGTTAAATCTACGTTAAAAATAAAATAAAGCACTTACGCGTTTCAGCCCAAATATATTATTTTTATTGATTATATACCCTTTATTAATTTTTATGACAATAAATTTGCAATTATTGGGTGGTTGATTTATTTTTTCTAAAATGTTTATTGAAACTGATCTAGACATATTATTTTCTAAAAAAAAACATTAAAAACAATGCCATTATTTAAATCTCTTTGTATCTCCACAAAATAACACAACCAAAAATGAAAGTAATAATATTTTATAAAGAAATATTAATCTATTCCTACTAAGTAATATTTCCAAAATATTTACACGCACCTATTATTGGGAAACTTTCTTTTTTAAGACCTCCCAAAGGACCTCATTATATGGAGGATAGAAAATTAATTCCCCTTTATTAATTTAATGGCCGCTCTCTCATGATACCCTATTATTGGAGACTTAACTTTTCATCCTATTCTATATTTTCATCAATATTATGTACCTACAGAAATTCTCAATACGTTTTTTATTAGAATAAAATTATTTTTATACGCATATCTAGACAATATGTAAAATTGTTTATAGTAAGGAATATGAAGCAAATAATTTAACACAGCACTATCTCTGATTCGAATGTATGCTTAATAAAGAAACTTCGATTTATTCATTTGTATAATACTTTAGGAAAACGTAATATAAATACGATACATAATAATATTTTAATACAAGAAAACTAAGTATTATTACAGAAGGTATTTTAAATATACGTAATTTTAAGATAATTAAAATGTATGTAAGTTGTAAATTTCTAAATATTTATTTACTCTTTCAAGTTTAGTTTTATGGTAGGAGAATTTTCTTAAGATTGTTATTTAAATATGTCACAGATTTCAATAATTTTTATTTAACAACTATAAAAATATTATCTAAATTAGCAACATTTTTTTATTTCAACTGTACTCGTAGCAGATATAGTGGGATTTCAAATGTGCTTTACATCGCATATTGGCTGAAAATTTGGACATGAAAAAGCTATGCGCAAGATGAGTGCCTCGATTATTCACAATTGAATGAATAAAAACAGCGTAGTGCGGATGTTTCAATCAAGTTTTTGGCAAAATTTCACAGTAATAAAGCGGAATTTTGCATCGATTGATTACAATGGATGAAGCATTGGTCCATCACTTCACACTTAAGATTAAGAAACAGTCAAAACAATGGACTGAAAGGGGGAAATCGGCTCGAAAGAAGGCGAAGGCGAAGATAGTTCCATCTGCAGGCAAGGTCATGGCGTAGTTTTTTTGGTATGCCGTGGGATAATTTTGAATGATTATCTTCAGATAAAAAAAACAATCATCAACGAGTATCATGCAAATTTGTTACAGCGTTTAAGTGATGAAGTCAAGAAAGAACGGTCGCTTTGGTAAAAAAGAAAATTTTGTTACATCAAGACAATGCACCTGCACACACATCCGTTATCTCGAAGATCAAAATCAATGAGTTTTTCGAATTGCCTTCTCACTCATCTTATTCGCGAGATTTAGCCCCATTGGATTATTTTCTGTTTCAAAATTTGAAAAAATAGCTCGGTGGTAAAATATTTGCTAACAATGAACATGTGGATTCTGCTATTTTAAGGAGCTGGACGATTCTAGCTATAAACAGAGTATCGAAGCTATTGAACATCGTTGGGGGAAATGTATCAAGCTAAAAGGAGACTATGTAGAAAAATAAAGATATTTTTATCAATTTCTTTGTGTATTCTTTGTTAGTTCGGGTACTTCTGGAACTACTCTCATATATTTATTTATTAAATCAATAGTTGCTTAGTCAGATTATTTAATCATAAAAAGTTTAACTTTTTTAAGCAATAGTTTTTTTCTTTTTATACATACTCTAAAACTGACAAAAGACCTTCACAAACTAGACATGAATTATCGAATAAATCATTTTTTTACCGTGTTTTAATGTGTTTCTATTATGTGACTCACAGTTCAAACTCCGTAACCATATTATAAAAAAACCAGAAGTTTTTTCATGTATATTTGGCTCCAGGGCATAAACCATAAGGGTCGAGTTAATTTTTGAAAAACACATCTCTTTACTGCGAAGATTAATACTCGTATTTTCCATAATGGAGCAAAAATGACGAGTAACCCTTTTTTGCTAATTTTCTTTGAAGTTAGTGAACGAATTACATTTTCATCATAAATATAGTAATATTATTAATTTATTTCTTTATAGAGATTATATAATACTCTAGTACATCACTAGATTTCACGGTATATATTGATTAAATAAACTTATTAACGTCAGTAAAACCGATGTCTTATCGCGACCGCGATTCTAAATATTTATGATAAACACAAAATATATTATTTAATATTAATCATTATTTTAAAACAAATTTGATATTATATAAATTAAATGTAATATTTCACTTTATCAAAGGGTAGTTTGCAAACAAAAACATTCGCTGTAATCCGATTATAAACTTTAGATTTGCGATGAATTTACCCAAAAATTTCAAGAGCTTTTCTCTTCAAAGAGGCAGCCTTAGCTTGGCCACTTTTTGGCCGCGTCGGTACCAACTTTTTGGTAAGTAAACTTGCTGATTTTCATTTTGATATTATTATTTTGTATGAGAGTTTGTCAGCGTAAAGTTGGCTGCCTGCTACAGAAGAAAATAAGGGGTGAGATTAATGAACTGGTCTCTCAGTTTCTATTATGCCGGCGGTGATTATCGCTAGCCACTTGGCACGGACTTTTCTTTATCCCAAGAAAAAGTGAAAACTTACTACACGTGCTTGAAAGTAAATTGAAAATATCATTGAAGAGCCTATGCCGTAATAACAAAAACGAGTATTACATCCAATATAAAAGTACTGAGGTAATATTTAGAAACTAAATATTCTTATATAGATTTCTCCAAATACTCATATTTATTAATGATTATTCTAGCATTCAAACTAATAAAAAAATATCATTTTTTTACCATTTGTTCTTCAAAGTAGCTTTAAACGCCTAAATTATAAAAAAGGTCAATGGTGTTTTATAAATAACTTATATATTAGTCATTTCAATTTAAATTTAATTCCCAATTCCAAATACACGTACACGAAAACAAATTAATTTTAAATCATCTATATCAGTGGTTCCCAATGAGGTCTGTACCGCCCACTGGTGAGCATTGAAGAAATCTTAGATAGATTTTTTTGATTCAAGGCAAATTTAGGAGGAACAACTGCCGCCCCCTGGGCAATACTTGCGAGAACGCTTTGGATTACAATATTGATTTAAAGAACGGAAATCGGTGTGTTTTTTTTCTGAAAAGAAGGCGATGAGTATTTTTTTTATTTTTGATAAGGTAGCGGTAGGCAAAAATGGTTGGGCTATAATAAATATTCTACAAAATGACGTGTTTATGAAGAAACGCTTATTTTTATTTACTTTGTAGTTAAAACTAATAATATATTTGGTCAGCAACATTGACGTTTATATTTTATATTGTAAAGAGGATACTCGTATGTCAATGAGTGTTCGTATTTATATATATATTGGCTTTCGACCAAGAACTGACAAAAAATAAAATTGATTATTACCTCATATATATCTATTTAAAAAAAAAATTAAATTAAACCCATATTATATACAAATATAATATATTAAGCTTGACATAATATGAATTTATGATACACTGAAAATATTACAAAATTGTCCAGTCATTAATCAAACTAGTTAAGAGTATTTTCCTCTACTAGTTTGTATTGTATTATTTTTTTTAATTCGTAGCTTTTTTCTATGTTGGTGAAACCTTCATTATCATTATTCATTCCAGACAATAGTAATAAACTTACATTATTTTAAAATATTGTTTACTCAGAGCTAATCTAACACAACTCTAAAAATGCCAAAAATTACAGTTCATCCGACTGCTACTTTTAGGGCAACTGTAAATAAAATTGATTATATGTTATTAAAGACATTTCTGCAAAAAATCTATTAGTACCTTCACTACATACTCATAATATCGTTTAAAAGCAAGTGTGAGATAAACTAAATATTATCGCCATTTATAAGTTATGCAAGTATTGCACCGAGTGATTGTGTAGATTATTATTATTTATGTTTAAAATTTAAATATTAATTTATACACTTATAATGTATAGTTTAAATTACAACTCTGACTATAATTTAAATGTTATTATTCAATTACTATGTTTATATTAATTAATTTCTAAGTACGAAGACATTTCATAATCATGTTGTGCCATTTTAGTGTTAAGCCTCCTAAGCTTGGCTAATTGAAATACACAAATATCTATTCTTGATCAACTTGATCAAAAATCAAATATTTTATTAATATTTCTTTCAATATAGTATTATCCTAAAAGGTAAGTAAATCCGTTGCATCATTAACTTATAAGACTCCACTACAGAATATAACTGGGTCATCGAAATACGATTTTTTTCCTCGGGATACGCAGGCAAAAGAAAACAGAGACGCCATTATGACCCATATCTTTTGAACTGAAGCAGAAATCTGACATAACCCAACAAAGATATCACAAAAAATGAAAGAAAAAATATGCTCACCTGAGGGAAAAAACGACTGGTATGGTGGACTACACACATTCTGCGCCATTTTACGCTTGTAAGTCATAATATTATGTATGAGGTGGATCAGTTCTTGGCAATTCATTTGAATGAAGCTGTGTTTTAAACAGCAACTGGCGAGAGATGAATCAAGTCGTTTTTTATCTATTTTTTTTTTCAATTTTCAGTAGATAATATATTTCAGTATATTGGGCACATGCAGCATTTCAGTAAGCAGTTCACGTCACCACTAAGTTGCCTTCGTTAGGTAAATGTATACCACATCTGACCACCAATTCAAGTATTATCGGTTTATATCCCGTACTGGTCACGAATTGTTTTCAAGCGTGTATTCATTCGTATTGGTATAGAACTCGGGTCATAAACGAACATCTTTTTCTTACAAAAAAAATCTTTAATTTCTTATAAAAAAACTATTGTTTAAAAAATCCACACACCTCACTATCATTGATTAGTTTTGCATTCATATTTATACTATGAGTTTAGATTTCTTTTTGAATATCATACCATAATTTTAGGAAAATTGTTAAAATAGCCTCATATGACCCATCGAGATTTTTTTAGAAAAATGCAACTCATTCTGAAAAATAAGCCTTTTGTAAAATAACATAAATGGCTTTGTAATTCGACCTACCGTTTTTAGTGTGATAAGAAGATTTAACGTTGAAAACTGATTGAAATTTGAAAAAGTTTGACGTTATTTTCCAAAATTATTAAAATAACGTGATTTGTAAATAGTTTTAATTAAAATAAAAATATGTCGAGAATAAGGACACTAAAAAGTCACCCTTTTTAGGTTAATAATAAACGCTCACGCCTAGTAAGCGGTGGTCACGGGTTTCAAGACCCGCGCTGGTCGCAAAAATTTTAAAATGTTTATTCATTTGTATTGTTGTCAGGACATGGAGCAGAAACGGTTGAGCTAATAATCAACAACTATTACTCGTTAAAAAATAAATGTTAAGAAAATCTTTACGCTATGACGATTCCATATGCTCTATCTCGAATCGTATATGGGATTTAAAAAAAAAACATTGCCGCGAATACTTGCAAATGTAAATTTGCTTGCTTATTCCCGGTACGCGTAAGACCGGAAACTAGGAAGAGTAAATAGAATATCAGTCTACCCACGCA
>JAPMAE010001878.1:0-18519 GCA_036584705.1 Rhyacophila sp. 25_7 | reverse complement strand
TGTGACCTTTGGCTCGTGAGTCAGATGCCACTATCCACTGACCTACGAGGACGACATAAATTAGACTGAATACTTATTCATAGTGTTATAACTAATTCTGTCTTTATTTTAAATTTTAATACTGTAATAAACATAATGATTAAATTGATTTAACTTTTTAAGTGTTAGCATTATATCTAGAAATATACATGTTATATAAATTACATATTTTGTATTATAGTGTGTGAAATATATTTTCTGCCAACATATTTTTTTTTCTTTAAACTATATCCGCTCCGTAACGAAGCACATGGATCATCATAATATGGAAATTGTTTTTGCCAGATTTTTTAACAAGTAATAATTGTCAGTTATTAGCTCAACCAATTTGGTCCATGCACAGTGGCTTAAAATCCACATGAAAAAACTTGTGCAATTTTTGCCAGTTATGGAATATGAACCCTAGATTCTTGGCTCGTGAGTTGGATGCGCTATTCACTCACCTACGAGAGCGACGAAAAAATATTACAACACATTGAATTTGGAAATTAATAGCAATTTGTTTCAACATTGAGTAATTATTAATACCCACGACATAACAAGTAAATCGCTAATCTCTATAAAAAGTTTTTTTTTATTCTAAAATAATTTATATAAATTAAAGACTAATTTTAGATTAAGAATTACTAATTTCCTCAAACATAAATTTTAAAATATCTTTTAAATTTGTATTAGAATCCGTTGGTAAATTTACAAGTTATATATTTTTTTATCAAAGATATACTTCTTTGCATTTTTGACTCCCACTAAAGTTTAAAATTATTTTAACCTGTCCAAAAGTATGGACGCACATATGTGTACCCTCAAAATTTGCTTTGAAGAAGTATAGAAATATATTTGCGTTAGCTACCTATCAATAAAATATTCGTATATATTATTTATGCATCAAATAAACTTTTTATAACAATAGTATTGCAAACATTGAATAAAATTCAAAATTTAAAACTCGATTAATGAAAAAAACGTTCCCGAAATTGTGCAACCGTAAATAAATACTTCCTCCTGGAGAGGTTAATGTGAACAAGAAATATATATGTATTTCTTAAACTTTTGAATAAAATATATTTAGTAATTAATAGTTGTTCGACTTAATTTGAGTTAAGTTGGTAAAAGAAAATGCCGCATGTACACAAAGTACGTAAACGTATAGTTTAATAAAATGCGGACGGCGACCGTGTATTACATAATAATTTATTTTATGATCAGAATATTGCGGAGAAAGCAGCGTTTGGTTTTGTAAGAGCCGCAAACGCCCACTGGGTACGAAAACTGGGGTGAATCAAATGGATAAGTATTAATTCAATGTAAATAAATGTTATTTATTAATTTAGTGATAAAACTCATATTTAGAAGTATAAAAATAGTCTGGCTATATACAGTACGAATTATATCTTAAAGGATGTTTTAACCTATTCTATACCAAACGTGATGCCATAACCCGGCAAGTGTGAATTTTTAACAAAAAATAGAACATTTTAAAAATATATTCAATGTTTCTTCGTCACAACTTTGTTTAAATGATCACATTATAGTCATATCTCTGCGTTTTTATATTTAAAATCATACAAAATGTTTAAATTAATCTAAAAAACGATGTTTTAAGTTGTATGAGTTAACTCGTTTCCGGCACTTAATCGGTTCAAGTATTCATTGTTGACTCTCTAGTACTTGTAACTGAAATTATATGCGGTAGTCTCCTTGGTCATCCACGAACAAAATGTTTTTTTGTTATTCCGTACATGATTTTAAACGTTCTCATATTGGAACCGCAGGAGACGGTATCACTATTTTATTTTGTGTATACATGTAAAAATAAGAATAAGATGATACGTAAGTTAACGGTTCTAATACTACTATATGAAATAGGATAAAAAAAACAATTTAGATTATTGTCAATGAAAGGTTTTTAATCTACTGTTGAAATAAGATTTATAAGTTATACACTTAACTTTTAAATACGATGATAATGGTAAATTTTTATTTTTATTCCCTAATTGAGGCTATTATTCAAAAACAAAGCTCATTTCACTCTAATTGAAAACTTTATATCATTAATATAACAGCGTTAAATATAGTTTTACTATTGATTAAATATAAACTATCAAATCAAAATATGTTATTCCTATTATTAAATGTTAGTATAAAACATTTTTTTTTTAATTCTACTCTAGGCTGTGCTTTTTTGAACGACCATATTTGCAAACAATAGTTTTGGTTATGTACATTCAAGATTGTTCATTGTAAAAATAAATTTGATATGGTTTATAATATGTGTTAATCCATTTATATAAAAAAACTGTCTTCCGAAGCAAACGTCACATGAAATAATTTATGTTTTTTGTCTAGTAAAAACTAAATATTGTTAACGTGTTGAAATAATATATACATTCTTGTAACTGTATGTAGTTACAAGTCGGTTAAATCTCAATCCAGAATATTAAATTTTTAAGTCATGTTATGTGTTTAAGAAAATGTGCTTTTGGGCCATCAGATACGAGTATAATGATAGAACTGATGACTAACAATAAGCCTGCGTCATTAAACCTGTTAGCATGTGGATGCTTATGGTCTTACATAAATAGTTTTACAGGAAATCGCCATTCATCTTTTTTGTTACTTTCAAATTACTTAGAACTTCATTCTTTTCGGTGACATAAATTTGATTCAATTTGCCAAGTAACATACTTGCACAACTTCTGATCCTTTTAAAATACCGTTATGTTATCAGTTTACAACTGGCAGTACACTTTTTACGTATCTTTGTATAACACTTTCTTATTTTATTTAAATACCTGTTGTTGTTTCTTATACAAGTTATCAAAATTTTTACATATCAAATATGATCAAACGTTTTTTTGTGACTATTATTAACCGAGAAAACTATTATTTATTTGTCAACTTGAAATCTATTTTTTTTAAATTAAAAAAAAACAGCATTTAGAATTAAAAATTGTTTATTTGTCTCAATCTAAGCAAGTTTCTGTGTTTATTTGTGTTTCGAATTTCTCTATATAAAGCTTATTTATAATATAGTAATATTCAATTGTAATTATTGAATTTAAACTATCAATCAACTAATTTAATAAATTTATAAATTTTATTACAATAGAAATATTTTAAAAAAACCTAAAGAATATATTTTAGTAAACAAATAGAAACTAGTATTGCTTTTATTCGATTAAGTTGCCATCGTAGGTGAGTAGATAGTGTATCCGACTCGCAAGTTGAGAGTTTAGAATTCGAATCTCATAGCTGGTAAAAAAATCACACATTTCTCTGTATTGAAATTAGGACATGAATCAAATGGGTTGAGTTAATCACTAATTATTATTACTCATAAAAAAAATCTACCAAAATATTCTTCATATTGTGGAGATAAACAATTATAAGCCTCGTTTTGGAGCGGATATGGTTAAAAGAATAAATATTAAATTTATTATTTCACGTACATTTTGCCTTTCATTATTTTAAAGTTTTATATATGATAATATTTGCATTTTCATACCAATATAAAGCTTAAATATAAAAAAAAAATTGAGAAAATTACTCGAGAAAAATATTCTGACACATTTTCTATAAATAATAGTAATATATGACATAACACACTTTAATTAAACAATAACATAAATAAGTCCACAAATTTCAATTGATAAAAATTCATATGAACTAATAAGTTACGAATATAATGATGCGGCATGCTCAAATAAATAAAAGATTTTTTTCTAATTTCTTTCTTCTTTATTTTTACAATACGTGACATCATTGATACATCTTTAAAGATTTATCTAAGTCTGTTACGTTATAATAAACCCTCTTAGGGTTAAAAAACATAGTCACTATTGTGGTTATATATTTATAAGAAACATTTTACATAAAATCGTTATTTTCAATGAAAATTGTTCTTATAAAAGATTTCGTTGTAAAAAAATGTATGCTCTGATTCTTTTGATTATAAAATAAACTGTTAAAACGTCCTTTTTATTTAATTTAAAAATGTTTGATTTTCTGTACAAACCTTGAAAAAAATATGAATCAAAGTTCCTCCGTATGTATTTAATTTAAAAAAATCAGTGTGCATTTTCTATTTAATCCAATCTTAGACGATTCCAAACATTGTCCGTTTATTTATATATTTTATTTTTTTCAACTTCACGCAAACGTGTTTTAAGTGAAAGCAAACTATTGTATCAAAATTTTTACACTTATCTATTATTGTGGGAAATCGCAAATAATTCTACGCGCACCACAATGGGCCTTCCGTTCGTTTCATTTTCGATGTTTTTATCATACAATTTCAATCAATCTGTTCTTTATGTATTTAATCTCAAACATAATTTTATTCAAATCTTTCGTCTGATTGTAAAGAATAAATCAGCTTGTTAGTAAAGAATTGATGGCATTTTAGTGACAGTAACTGTATATAATTAAACGTGCCATGAGTTGTCATTTCCGCTGCACAAAACTTTATTCTATCAATACTCGTAGCTAAATATTTACAATAAATAAAACTTCGAAAACACTTGCAAACAGTTATTTTACTTTTTGATTTTACGGGTAATGTTCAACAAAATAAAATTACATTACAATCTCGATCTATTATTTTTACATTCATCGTTTTTTCAAATTTATAATTCACGTTTACACTCACAAGAATAGTGAGGACTTTTTTTTTATGTTTTCATACAAAGGTTTTCTTTACAAAAATAATTATTTCAATTTTCTGGTTATTTTTTTAAAATTCCATGTCTGCTCTAAGGCTCTTCGAAGATTTTTTCAATATTCGCTTTATGAGAACTTATTATTAAGTATTTGCTCAATCGTTTTGTATCTATGCTTTGACCACATATACGAATGAATGTAGATAAATTGAAAAACAGTTGTTACCAGTACGAGATTTGAATCTAAAACTTTCAAATTAATAGTTAGATGTGATATACACTGATTTACTGGCGGCCACTTTTTGATAATGGCATGTTTAATATTTTTCATAACACTTGATTTTTATAATACTTTCTGCAATGACTTCCAACATTAACCGTCTTCTTGCATTTTTCGTTTTTTGGGCTTTTTAAAAAATTGTAAATCAATTTTTTTCTACGAATGGATTAGTCTAGGAACTTATTTTTTAATAGAGTTATTGAAAAAATAACATTTGATGATAATTTAATCAAATAGAAAACAGCTGTAAAGATAACCATAAATAGTATTCATTCGTTTCCTAACAATACATTATTATTATCAGGGGTAGTAAATATTACTCATCTTACACTTCAAAATAAAATAAACCATATTATATAAATGAAATTGTATTTAGTTACTGATTTGATCTGAGAATAATATACTTTTTAATTTAACTAAAACCTTGCCGGTCCAAGTCGGATATAAAGATGAGCTCCTTCGAGCATATCTAAAGCTTCTACATTTCACTACTAATTACTACTTAAAGAATATACTATCAGTACTTAATTGCTATAAAATGATATAAATTTTAACCAGCCTCATTGATTCGGCGTACACATTGTCTATCTTTAATCCTCGGAGCCGCTGACAACTGGTGACAAAGCTTTTTTGAATATTTGTTTATTTTATTTGTAGCCGAAACACGCACCCAAATTGATTTAACTAATAATTAATAACAATTACTGGAATAATCTACATATTTCACATTGGAACGAATATAGCATTAAAAATATATTATATATACGAATAGTATATAAATATAAGTATGTTTTAAAACAACAGTATCATCTTACAATTAAATACTTCACAGTGTACATTAATGTATTAGGACCAGTTTTGTCTGATGTGATATTTTCAACAAAATCGATCATGTTTTTAAAATAATATATACTGTGGAGATAAGGGTATAAAAGCATGATATTATTTTGATATTGTAATTTTTCACCAAAGATTGACTGTAAATAATATAAAGTCTAATAAAAATATCAGTAAATACTTAAGAATGTGACAATTTACAAAAATATTTATTTCCAAAAATTATTTGTGTTCGTATCTCATAAATGTAGAAATATTTTTTATTCTACAAAAACCTATTTTTTTCATTTCATGTCAAACTATATTTTATGTTTTTTTTTATATATTTACTTCAATATTCTACAATATTATATTATCATAAGCATTAAAATTTAGTAAACCTTTAAAAAAAACATGATTTTCTCATCGTAATACTAATTAGCATATTTCTTTCATTTTTTTTTAAATTGCTAACATTATTTCATCATATTACGGTACTATACAGTCAGACATTTAAACATTTAATTAAAGTCTCATCAAACTAACTGAAGTAACAACATTCATTCATTTTGATTAAAAATTATTTCGTATTATACCAGCTGTTTAATCATATAACACGTTTTTTTTATCTTTATTTAAAAATCCGTTTTATTTTTAAAGGTGTTACTTTATCATGTTTCTAAGTTAATTATTACATAATTAAGATTTTACGTAATACTTACTAAATAAGATAATTTATTTTCAATAGCATAAACATTGTATATACAGTAATTTATGTATAAAGTATGTCATATTATTTTAAGTAATATATTTTTTTAATTAGTAGTTTGTGATTATTACAAAGAATAATTCTTACCTGGTTGCTGATACATTATACTAAAATCAAAATAGTTTATTTCTAAATTCATGAGTATAATGTTTATACAATCAATGCAAATTACTTTTAACTGATAGTAGAAATCCTTATGGATCACTATTTAATAAAACCAGTCCTAATATTTTAAATATATTATATATAAAAAGTATAAAACAATTCCACCTTAATATTTTAAATACAATAGTTATAGCTGAATTAATAACTTTTTATTTATTTATTTATTTCTACAGAAAATATTAATAATCAAAACCGTTGAAAGTTTACATTACATTAAAAAACCACTCATTATTTATAGATATAAATAATGTCGTGAAATTTATTGTATTTTGAACCGTTTTTTAAGAAATACAATAATTGATAGGTGTATTTCCAAAGTGAACTTATTCCACTTCAACAAATTTTTGGCAAAATCCACAAAACCGTTTACGATGCCATTATTGCATATTTTTTTGTAATCTACATTGCAAATTTTATTTTACACTACAAATGGATATAGCAAAAAAACATCTAATATCGACATTGTAAACAGTTTTTTCCATTTGCCCAAAATTTTTTGATGTGAAATATAAGTTTATTTAGGAAATACACCTCTGAATTATAACATGTCCAATATTTGCATATAAACTACAAACAATAGCACCGAGTAAACAGAAATCATCCATATTAGGTCTTTTGAAAAGCAATGCTATAATTATATTTAATTAAAACGAATCAATATTATTTATAAAAAAAAATTAAAACTTAATGAAAGGCAATATTTAAAATATCTTCTTAGATAGCGTCTTTACTGATCAATGTCATAATTATTGTTTTTTATCTTTCCATACAAATATTTTTTTTTTTTCGATGGTAATCGTAATTTGGTTGTACTATTTACTGAAACGGACTTGTTCTTATAATTAAGGGATAAATAAACTTAACATGCTGACGCCTAACTAAATAAGCCATCTGCAGTATGTTGCATATTATGCCAAATTATTTAACAACAAAAAAAACTTCGAATTAATTCTTTCGTGTGATCGTTACAAAATAAGAGCTATTATGCATTCGAGTAGACATGTTTCAATTCAGAAACGACTGGCGACTTGAGTGATTAACATTATTTCTATCGGTAATGATTTCACTCGTTCATAATACTGAGCGCATAATAGAATGGACTTATTAAATCGAGAATCAACCACTGCTGATTTAATAAGGCACGTTCATTTTGGTTTGCTAATCAGTCTCTTATATAATCAAATTATTGTTTTAATGATTATATTTAATTTAATGCTCGAAACAAATCACTGGCTGTCAAGAATTAGCTGTATTTAAAAGGCCTACTTAAATTTGGATATATTTTTAATTTAAAATAGCAACACAGATAAAAAACGATAAGTTGAATAACAAATTAAAGTTAAATGTTCAAATAATAGTATTAAATAATATAAAAAGGTCTATTTTTCGTATAATAAATATATTTAACAAAATGCTACTTATATAAAAAAAAACTACGAAAAAAAACTAATATTTATTGATATAACTCTTTCTTTTTTTGTGGTAGATGAAAAGTATTTATTATAAAAAAGTGTATTTATGTACGGCTCTTGATATCAAAGTTCATTTCGAATATCGCTTATACAAGACATACGTATAATAATAATGTATCAGAGTCCTGCAGACTGGAAGTTTACCCAATAAGAATATTTATACCATAGAATGATATATCCATTACATGTAATAATTATTGTATTATAAATAAACAAACAAAAATATTTAAAGATGCTTTCAAACCTAACTTATTTTCATTAGTAATAAATATTATATTGCAGCCAGTTCTGTGACTATATGAATATTGAATTAATATTTTTTTACTAGCATAATATGACTATACAAAAATTCTAAGTTAATGTCTACGTTTTTGCTGTGATTTGTAATTTTGTGTGACAAGTAAATGTTTATATTTGTTTCATAGTTAAAAGTAGCAATTTTTAATAGCCATCTAAAAAGACATTAAAATCATTCTCCAGCTGTTTTATATTGTTCTTACTTTTGTAATATGAATCCTGGAATATTCTTTTGAAATTACTCACAATATACTCGTACTATAATTTTTTTAACATTACACGTAATTTAATACATTCCCCAGTACGATTTATTATAATAGTAGCCAAAGATTTAACACCGTCATTGATACTCAATAAATATATTTAAAAAATAAGCAAATATACAAATAAATGCAGATTGAAAATGTAAAATGACGACTTATTCGAGTAAATAAATCGATAAAGCGCCATGTAGCTGGATTTTTTTATGACGGATAATGACATTTATAATAATTCATAATACATCGAATAACTTTAATTTTACTTTTTTAAATTTAATAATAAATCATTGAAAGTTCTGAAATTTTACTTTGAAGCGAGATTTATGAACACATAATTAAATTTGCCGGAATTCGTGTTTATGGTCTAGACAGGAAAATAATGTTTTTAAGCCATTAAATTAAAGATGAAAAAAACGACCGAATATTTTCCTTGGAAAGAAATTAATGACCGTTATATGGTTATACGCTAAATTGTTTTTCATGAATATATTTATTCCAATGAAATAAATTAACAAGAAAAGCAATCTTAATTTGAATACCAGTGCATTTTATAATTGGGTGACATTATTGAATTTATTGATGACATTGTTATACGTATAATTATTTTTTAACTAATTGATGTTTTAATTTGCTGCTGGCACGAGTGAACTTTTACAAAAGTGTAATAAAAAAAAACTCCATCAGGAAATTCAATAGCAATAAAAGTTTGGCCAGCGTGTAAAAAGACATTTTTGATTGAGTATTTAAATCGAGTTTTTTTTATTGGTAAAACGGGTCTAAACCCAACCAAGCGGCCTCAGTTGGCGTCTGGAAATTTGACTCACTTGACCAGTACCGGCAAGGTCGAATTTACGACACCCGCCCTGTAAAATTTTTGCTCTTATTTCTTCAATACGCTTTTAAATACAGTAGAGTTCAACTTTTTGAATAAAATTTCTAAACAAATAATACAAGTATACTTGGTAGCTCATATAGTATTAGTATTTTTCATATTAATAAATTATAAAGTGTAATAGTCACATATTAAACTTGTCTTCATAAAATATTTTCAATTTATTTGATTTGCGTTTCACTTAATAGCAAGCAGAATAAGTTGAGCTTAACGTAGGTTAAATCTTAAGAAAAATAAAATTTCTTAGAAAAGTTGATTTTCTATATTATTGATTCAATATGCAAAAGACTGAATTTCATTTGCACAATTCTGTTTTTTTTGCAAACGAGTAAATTGTGAGTGCAAAATATATATATACATATGTATATAAATATTACGTCAAACCATAAACTTGTGGATATACTTAATTTGAAATATTTGTATGAAGTACAGTAAATGTTCGTTATGTAACTTAATAATTTTACTTTTATTTTATCAGTATTGTAGACTTACTATTTAGTATTAACCAATTAAGTACCAGAAACGAGTTAACTCGCATAACTTAAAAAGTAGTTTGTTAGACAAATTTGAGTATTTTGAATGATTTTAAATATGAAAACGAAGAGATATGACTGTAAATTAAAAACAGAGTCATGACAAAAAGTATTTAAAATACTTAAAACAAAAATATAAGGGTTATATTTTCGTTAAAAAAAAATCACAATTTTCCGGGTTTTAACATTATGTATGGCACAAAAGATGTTAAATAAACTCATTATTTTGATATAATTTAAGTATACGCCAAAGGTCTTTTACTTAATCAGATTGCGTATTAATACGATTATGAATAAATCTAACAATCTTTTCGTGTAAAAACTAAAAACCAAAAACGATGTCTCGTTAGTTGATTGTACTAAAAAACATGTATGTGCATTCTTGGAGAAATGCGAATTGTTGGATCATAATAAGAGAGTGTATTTTTACTCCATTATATAATGTTTAATTTATTGCATCGTTACTTTATGTTTGTTTGTTAAATAAGATTTGACGCTAAAATCAATCAACTGTCAATTATATACAATAGTATCAATCAGCTGGTTTGCAATGGTTCTACAGAAATCATCGTTAGTATCAAGATAACCGTACACAAATAAATCATATAGTTAATTATATAAAGTACATCTAGTAATTAAAACTACTTTTTTTATTTTAATAAATAATGTACAATTTGACGATATATAGACTTAACATATCGACCCAATCTCGGTAGAAGATAGCAAGCGGCAATAGGACAATTTCCGTTTTCTTTATCGAATCCGTTCAAAATAGATATCCACACGGTTTACACGGTATCAAATTTTTATCATCTCGTATCTTGAGTTACAAAATAATACAATTTTAATGCTTACAACCTTCTGCTATGAATAAATTGATATAATAAATAATACAAAATAAAAACAGAAATGTGAACATTTTTTTTGCAGACATTCATTCTCTTCAAAAATAAAATGTTTTAATGAAATATTCATTTACAGAAACTTTTTATTATCTGTACAATATTCAGCAAGTGACAGATTTATTTAGCTTAGATAAGGGAATAATATGCAATAATATATACATATGTATATAATAATTATTATTATTTTCATATATTTGATAAATTATACCTATAATATTTGTCGTCGTTATCGGTATTAAAAGCTTATGAAAATAAAGAGTTTTCTCTCAAGAAAGTCTGTTCTCTTTCTTATAAATATCAATTTCTTTTCATAAAACTAATAATGGCTTGTATTTATATATATTTAATATAGTTTTTAAGCCTTTTACTCAGTTTGAGTCGATTTTAAACAAATATTTGAATCATGTCCTTTTCAAAGCTTAACGCTTAAATATCTGTTGTATAAGACCGTCGTGACATATTTCTAAGATAATCATTAGTTAAACTAAGTAGGCTTCTGTTTAGCTATAAATAAAAATAATTATAATATTATAAAATATTTGGCCAGCAACAAAATCTGACCACCACATATATTGAGTCCCAATGGTAAATCTTCATATTTCAAATAACCGCACCTGACATCTAATATAGTTTCTTATTTTTAAATCTGCGTTATTTTTATGTTAAAAATCTAATATTTGTATCTAGTTTATAAAAATATTATTTGAAAACACGATTCATTTCATTTTCTTTAACAGAAAATTAATTGTCATTTTCTAAAGAGAAATAATGTGTAAAAAATTATGTGAATTAATGTGTATAAAATAAGTGCAAAAATTATATTTTTTAACAAAACTATGTTTTTAAATAATTAAGAAACGTTCGGTACAAAACCCATTTTAAAATAATTTATGTATTTTAGTCACATTCCAAGAAAAGATGTCGTTTTCTTTACGCCAAAGTCACGCGACAAGTATCACTTCCAATAAATAATAACTATATATTATATATGCAATGTTAAATAACACTTTTACTATTCTAAGTGTCTTTTGAAAGTCTTAATACAGTTAAATATCGTCGTCAATGGAAAAATATCTTTCATTTGCTCGAGCTAAATATAATGTTGTAGAGAATTGCAACTATTTTAACGACTAAAAAAATCTCTAATGTATATACAATACATCCTTGGATCTAAAATTACAAAGCGTATTTTAAATGTTTTAAAAAAACAATTTATCACTCTCAAAAGTCAGTTTTTAGATACTCCTAAGCAATTACATTTTTACCTCATGGGAGGTATTCTCCCGTTGATGATGATATTATAATTTTAAACTCAGTATTATCTTGATCCATAATATACTGTTTGAATTGAAGTTTACGGGATTTAAATGCATAATAACAGTTTGTTACTATAATATAGCTTAATAGTAATATTATAAATAAAAATATCAAAAATAATTTATTTTTACTAATGAAGTAATTCCTTATTTTACTATCTCTGGATTGTGCAAATATAAAAGCAATATTGCAATCAAAACACAATGATAATTGGTACACACTTTATCAATTGTGCGATGTGTTATAACAACCTCAGTTTCGAAAACGGGTTTTCTTAATTTTTTCCTTCTTTCAATAGCTGTCTTATTCTCTACACTGAAGGCTGTCACTGTAGCTAAACTGTGTATTAAATATATTATAATCAACGCCATCAAATCTGATAGCTTTAAATTACTTAGCGCTGTTGACTTTGTTGTCACCTTTTTGATTCAAGCTCATTAGTTTTGTTGACCTTCGTTCAGATAACTTCTCATTTTTTTTTAATCGATGTATTAAAAAAGATTTAAACGAAAATTTTTCGTCAATATTAAGAAGTAATTAGCCAATATCATCCAGTTGATATTGCATATAAGTAATACTTATGATTAGTTGAAAAATGGAATATTTTAAAAGATTATATTGTAAATACAAAACATGCCAGTGCTACAAATAAAAATATAGTACACAGTTTTTACACATATTATAAATTTTGGAAAGATATATTTTTTTTCAATACTTCAGTTAATTATTATGATGTTTTAAATCAAAATGCATATAAATATACGTATTTTGGGTCGAATACAAAGCCTGCACCTCAAAAACTTTCAACCCAGAAGCCTTCAAAAAAACGATTCGAGTAATTAATACTACAACAATATAACACTATAGCACAGTTTAACTGCTATACACACTTTATAGATTCTCGTAAACTATTATGGGCGTCTCATGTGATTGGATCATTGGCATTATATTGTATATACGAGTATTTAAAATATATGATAAATTAGACACATAGAGTCATCAGCAGTAGCTCACTGAGTAGTACTGGAACTATTTTATAGCAGGCAATATATAAATGTGAAAAATCGTATAAGTACTTTATTTTATATCAGAAACAGAAACGATAAAACATTAGTAACTAAACTAATACTTTTTGATTGCACTATTTCTTATTAAATCTTACCATAATACTGTTTTGCAGCAAAAAAAAAACATATCGTTAGATACATTTGGGAAATAATAAAAAATCTTTACACATTTGCTTCTTGGCATCGCTGTTTCTCATGTAGTTGATACAAGAGTTATCCATTAATACTGCTAGATTTAAAAACTAATTTCGTCAGGCTTTCAAGTAAATATTATTATGTTTATTCAAATATCCAATAGAAATGTTTCTGATTTTTTAATTCTAATGTTCAATTATAAAATAGAAAACGATGTTCTTCAACTCGTCACTGGTGAGCTAACGGCAGCTTGCGATGTAATTCTTGATCATTTTCTAAGAAATATAATTAATCAAGATTAATAATAAAATGTTTGATTATGCAGAGGATATAAACTATTTGGCATTATATATCACATACATGTATCGTGATATTTAGGTATTTACGTTATAGAAATATGTTGTTTTACTAGTTTATATTAAATTAAATTTTGAGTTCTTTACTTATTGTAATTTTCATCAAATTAGGAATACAAAATATGTATGAAAGTGTATATCTTTTATTTTTTTTAAATAACATACAAATAATTTGAAATCTTATCGATATATATGTAATTTTTGTGTGATATACAGTGGATCCTTAATATAGATTAATAATGTTCGTGCATATAGCTTATTATAAATAGACACTCATTAGAACAGCAGAATAGTAAAGACTGTTTTTATATTGTTTTTTTAAAGATTTTTTTGTAAAAGAAATAAATATCTTGATTATAATATATTTTAAAATTACAAAAAACTTGAAATAATCTGTTATATATCTTATTATTAAGTATTTATATGAGACATTCTACCATTTCCGTTTTCCAGCATTTTTTTGAGGAATCGAAGTTTTACAGTAATATATGAATTTAAAAAGTAGCTTTTAAGTATTAAGAATACGTAGATTGTTAATTTAGTTGTATTAAGTATAGTTAATATAAAAGTAATTTCAATATTCATTAGAGCAAGGGGATCATATTAAATGTCATGTATGCATTATACAAAAACTTTAAACTGCTCATTTCATTTAATGATTTTTTAATTATCATCGGTTTTATATAATGTTAAGTTCCTTCAAAAAATATGCAGGCTGTAGTTTGCATTAAAATAATTTCAATATAATTTCAATGTTATGCGTTGGTATGTCATGCCAGTGTCGTGTTCATGTTCTGTAATTATTTCTACTATCATTACCTTTTCTCATATAAACAGGCATAACCTACCCGAGGCTAGTGAATAATAATTGATTACACTTTACTTTACTAAATTATTATATTCGATATATCGATTCAATCAACAGGTACAACACTGTAAACTATCAAGATCAAATAAAATTTAAATATAACCGTTTGTATCTAGTTTTTATTAAAACTGTCAAGGTTTAGAGTAATTTAAAAATAATTTGTCACTTTCGCGTACAATTTAAATTAATTTTCATGGCTAGGTCGATGTGAATTAGAAACTTAATAATACCAAGACAAATCAAACATGAGTACATTAAATCAAATAAGACGATTTTGATAAAAATTGATAAAATGCCAAAAATATAAGTGTTCATTTTCTCTCACAATTTATATTTTATTGAAATATATTTAACACATTTATATGGGTAATAAAAAACTAGATATATGAAAAATGTAAAGGCATCAAGTTTAT
This sequence comes from Rhyacophila sp. 25_7, assembly GCA_036584705.1. NCBI lineage: Eukaryota > Metazoa > Arthropoda > Insecta > Trichoptera > Rhyacophilidae > Rhyacophila > Rhyacophila sp. 25_7. The sequence goes on along the minus strand of JAPMAE010001878.1, from coordinate 3,277 downwards.
ATAAAATATCATAGTACACAATAGATTTTTGGATTATCCGTATGATTTTCTTTTTGTTTAAATAATGAAATATAACGTAAAAAAATGTTTTGAGATACTTATAAATGCAAAATAATTGCAAACAAATAGAAGCAAAAATATTCAAATTGTTTTTTTTTCTTTACTAGAATATCTAATATATTTTTTAAAATACATATTAACACTATAGTAATAATTTATTATTATAAAATATAGTTATATTGGTTTATTATCAATCATTTGTCTCAAATTGAAATTAACACTATAATCTATATCAATAAAATGAATAAGAAAACTCGTTAATTTCTAGAGGCTGAAATTTTTCTTATATTGTCGATTTGTCCGTATATGAATTTTTTATCCATATCCACTCTGAGAAAAAGTATATGGAATTTTCACAGAATGAATATTTTTTTAATAATTATATTACTAGTTATTTTTAAGTGATACTTCAATTATTTTTGATTTTTGTCCTGGGTACAAATGAATAGTTGAAAATAAAATTGCGACTAGAGAGCTACGAGATCAAGCACACAACTCTTTGTCTCACAGACAACAGTTAAAAGTAACACCCAAATAAAATATTTTATTTTACCGCTGTAAGCATTTAAATACTTTGCAAAGAATTTTTGATGAATTATAAAAGCATTATTAAAACTTTGCTAATATACATTGAAACTTAATTAGACCGGCAATAGAAAATCTCACAAAAAATACTTAAAACAATAAAAACGGATATTTCTGAGGGTTTTTAGGTTACAAAAATGTCAGGCATTAATTTGATTGAGTAGCTTTCTATTCGAATACTAAATGTGACCTTGCAATTGGTCACATGATATGACGTTAAGATTTTTACTATCGTTTGCGAACAATAACATAACCGAATGATAGTTTTTTATACATATATTTTGTGAAAAATATTTTTAGACGTACAAAATAAAAAAGTTCTTGAATGGTCAATTGTTTTTTTTAATTATGTTGTTACATCTACATTTTTAATATTGTTAAGTGAGACTGGATTAGTTATTTGCAACCCTCATAAATATTTTTTTCTTTAGTTATTATATTAGCATACAAAGAATTTATAAAACTATAAGAACTGTTTTTTTGTAATACCTAAAAACAAACGTTTTACTCTTTTTCAGTTTAATACACTATTTCTTTGAAAATAACTTGACGCAAGTTACATTGTTTCATAATAAATTTGAAATCACAATAACTTTATGAAAGTTCAAATCATGTAATACATAATAAAAAGAATGTTTTTTTTATCTTCAACACTGTTAAGAAAGTACATTTATTATATGGAATAAACTAGGTCATATATTTTTTTGCCATATCATAGAAAAATCCGTAGATAATCTTATAGTGTGAAATAATTTGAAAATTGATTTATTGTTGAATAAGCTTTTTTTCTCTAATATTTTAGTATTGTGACATAAAAATATCACTTTATATATAAAAATATTTTTGACGCAATATTAAAACACTTTCATTCTCACTTTTATTTAAACATATTTCAATATTGGAACATTTATAATATTTGTTTGTGAACAATCTTTGTAGAATTTGAGGGGGTGTATTTGCAGAATGAACTTATTCCACTTCAACAAACTTATGGCAAATGCCAAAAAACCTCTTTACAGTATCAATATTACATATTGTTTTGTTATCTCCATTGCAAATTATATTTTACACTACAAATATACATAACAGAAAAAAATTGTAACATCAACAAAATAAATAGTTTTTTGGCATTTGCCACAAATTTTTTGAAGTAGAATGAATTCACTTTGAAAATACATGCCTCATTTATATTAAATAAATTGATAGATTTATTGAAATAATTACAAAACTTTATAAAATATATTTGTATTTAAAAAAGCGAGACCAGTTTTGTCTTTTACAATATTTGTGACTGAGGTCAGTTCGGTCAGTCAAGTGAACTAAATAAAATTAAATAAAATATTAAAAAAATATTAATAACATTTTTTTGATGAAAATGAATAATAAATTAAATGAATTACAATACAAAGTATCTAAATATAATATAACATTATTAACTATGATGTTAATTATAAATTTTTGACGTATTCAAATGAGAACGCTCAAATTCACAATCTAAAAAGTAGAAATATATAATTTGATAACTGCCATATAATTGCTAAAATAACTAAACTAATATCTATAACTGGAATAGTTAGAGTCTTGATCACGATCTACTCAAACAAGTCAACAGCGGGGCTACAGTGTACTATTTCTTATTCAAACAAGTCAACACTATTATATGTTCCAGCTCTTAAAATCTACTAGTTCGATATACATAACTATATTACTGTCATTAATAGGATTTTTTGTATCGTTATGTTTTATTTGTCAGTTTATCAGTTTTCAAAATACATATAAATATATTTGAATGATAAAAAATGTTTTTTTATTGTTCTTTCATGACATAATTAATCAACCGCCACCAATAATTTTATAGACTAGTCGCACATAGAAATAAAAGTGTTGCCACTCCTGATCTATAAGTTGCAATATAACCCATAGGTATTTTTTTTAATTGGAAAAGTCGAACTGTTTAGTTAAAAGAATGTGAACTGTCATTTTTTTTTTAAATATTTTTTCATACTAGTTTTACTTGTGATTTACCTGTACTTAATGCTTAAAACAATCGAAATAAGCATTTTTTTATTTGGAAACTCTAGCAGTTCATTCTACTTTTTACATGTTACAAGGTTTTGAATTTTTTACACATCACTATTTCACAGTATGGCAATCAGAAAGAATAATATTAATTTATTACTATTGTATAAAACAGTGAAAATTGTGTTATTTTATGTGACCTTCAATTAATCACTTTGCGTCTTATCAATGTCACCCATTCAATATTATTAGTATAGTTTGCATTTACCACTGCACAGATACACTTTCGAAAATAATTTACATACATATCTCGTTTCTCCCACTCAAATATTAATAACACTTAATTTATTTCTTAACGCAAATATTAAACTTTAATCCAGGTAAAATAAACAATAATCATTACAATATATATAATGTATGTTAGGTTTAGAAGGTTGTAATGTTGTGTTCATTATGATATAAATTTCCAAAGTATGAAAGTTAATTTTTTTATACTGATACCTTAAAAACTATTTCCACGTTTATATTTTATTTCTATGTTTGTTCCAAGATGAAACATAATAGTACTTAATAAAGTGTTCTTTAGAGTTATTTGTTACGAGTAATAATTGTT
>JAPMAE010001874.1:922-16965 GCA_036584705.1 Rhyacophila sp. 25_7 | reverse complement strand
ATCTCTAAATTAGGACGTCTTAATACATATGTTAGTACTTGAATGAAATCGTGTTTCACTATGATATGACATGAGCTGTAAAGATTCACACAATTAAAGAAGACAATTCTTGGTCACGAATTTATTGACTTCTGTTAATAATTAGGTAGTAATATTTCCGCGGCCGATGTGTTTTTTTTTCAATTTAAATTATACTAAAACACATATGATAATATACATTTTAATTCTAACAGTATATTATAGGACCGGAGATGCTCATAAATGAAGGGATGCGGTATAAAAAGCATAGTTCATATTCATAAGGAGAAAAACATATGCGATTTAATTTAGCAAAGGGTTGAGGGTCTACGAATGAGAAACGTAGAAACGTAGAAACTCGTAAGCACAACCTTTTTCGAGTACATCCGTTTATAAGAGTAACAGATTTTCAAAACAAAAATACCGTTCATCGATGACGGTTACAGATAGTGTTGTAGACTATAGACTAGACATAGATGGTGTATTTATTGTTATCGGTGACATTGGAATTTTCTTTAGTAAAATTAATTCATAATTTTAAAAGTAAAACTGCATATTCCTATTTTACATAAATAATAATTTAGCAAGATGTGCATTATGTTAGACTCTACCATAAAAAATGAATAACAATGCAAAATTTCAAAAAAAAAAAATTCAAACAATAGTAGATACATGTTCTTTGTATCAATCTACTCGTACCTTTAATATGTTGTAAGAACATGTATTGTTTTAGTATTTTTTAAAATGATACTGTTACCTAGATTATACCTTGAAGTTACTTTTTATTATTTCACCATATCAAGAGTATAGAAAAAAAACATTTTTTGCTTATTTTTTATACATTTATCTTTGGTGAAAAATATCTCCGTGTAGCAGCAGGGTGACACAAGAAGTTTATAGTGCATAAAACAAATGCATGCATGTTATATAAAACAATGGACAGATAGCTTAGGTTAGGTTAGTAATGTCAACACACAATTTCCACTATTCCACATTCATATAGCGTTCATGTAATGCAAAAAGTAGGCAATTCACAAGCTTTGCAAAAATAAGATATTGGCTACAAATGTAAAAAAGCAAAGAGCCGCTGACAGTCATTTGCATGTAAATCATGCAATTGTTAGTAATCTATATATATACAATATATAAATTCTGATATATTTTTTTTATTAAAATAAATTAATTTCAAACAAATAGCGGCTATTTTGAGATAAGTACAATTATTATCCGTAATTATTGAATTCTATCGAGAATATACCGAGTCGATCGATAGATAGATTGTTCTATTTTATTCTTTATCTGTTATATGTATATACTGATTATATATGAGCAGCCGCCAACCTTTCTCAATTCATGAACTACTGAACTCAATTTATTATCCTGCTGACCACTGTCATGACTATTTAAAACGATGTAAATAAATATATATGTATTGAGACGAGAGGGTGTCAGAGATAGGCGAATAGATTATTTATTTATCGTAGAATAATAATTTTAAATGTTCCAATATACTTCAAATCAAATTCAAATGTTTTATTTCTACAAAATAAAAAATATTTTTTATGGCTCACTGACATTTTGAATTCAATTGGAGTTAAACTTACACATTGTACTGTTTGTCACCAGTTATGTCATCCAAATATTGGAATTCTAAAACTATCAAGGAGAAACCATTTGCATGTTAGTCTCTGAATTCACTCGAAACATTTTTCTTTCGCTGAAATTTATCAATACATATTTCAGAGCCAATGTTAATATAATAACTAAATATTTACAATTAAATGTACAATTCAGGAATATTTTTTTTTATTTAACGGTCACAAAAAATAATTATAAGTACTCATGTGATTTAAAATATTTTTTTCCTTTTATTGAGTCTGTTAATACGAGTATATTCGTATGTTTTTAAAGCATTTTTGTAGTTGTAATGAGTTATACTTCTTCCATCATTTTCAGTGATTGTTGATGGTGCTAGCTACCAAATAAAGTTACTCTGGTAACATGGCGTACAATTTCTATAAACTAAAGAGAATCAAAATTCATAAAATGCGTAGCGTATAAATATGAAGTTTACCAAACCATAAATATATTTATTATACCACTACATAACGGAGGATTGTAGCTTTTGGTTCTATAGCGGCCAGATAATAGACAAGCTCTGAAAAAGGACTGTGTAAAACATTGCCCGAAGTGTCCACCGGTGTGCGCTCGCCAATTCAATATTTTCATGTGTGACAGTGTGTGTGTGCGGTGATGCAATCGCCCAAATATTGAGATTCATAATAAAATAATATTCATTCATGGCTGATAAATAACATATTCATATTTTATTATTATTAACATCTGATAAGCGAACGTATAGCCAATACGATTCGTAAAAATATTCAAAGAAGTAAAACTAGGCCTGGTTGAAGTTAAAATGAACAAATAAAAAACTCGGTTGAAGAAGAAATCTCCTAGCTTATCGCTGCATATTCCTATTATGTGCAGTTGTTGTAAGTATATTATTTTTCTCAAAGGACGTGTTATGTGTAATTTATATCCACGTGGATAAATATATATATAATACATGTTTGACAAGGAAATAATAATATTAAATTAAATATTTAAAACACATGTAGGCACCGTTATATACTTATATATGTATATATCCTATTCATTAATACATATATATTTTTTGTTGAAAAATTAACATTTTAATTTCGAGCCCGGATTCGTTTGTTACACCATTTTCAACTGAGAAAACAAGCCATGAAATGTTTTTAAAATATATTTGTGGATTTTTTTATAAAACTGTGTTATTATTGTAACATAGAGGCTTCCACTGAAGATCGACTACTGTAAATAAATACTAATCTAATTATTGTGTTGTCTGTTTCAATGCACGTTCATTACTAAGTGGCAATCCTACGATAGATTTTTTACTGCTTTTGTGTGTTGACAAATAAAAATTATCATAAAGTCATTAAAAATAAACTCATTACTGTATGTATGAAATTAAAATTTTACGATCCTATTTTGACTTTGACAATTTTCAGTGTTCTTTTCCCCCACTGTCACGAATAATAAGTAAGAAGAATGAATTTAAAATGGATTTTTAAGACTCAAAAATGAATACGATAATCTTAACCAAAAATGTTATTGTACAATAAAATTATTACGGGTTTATTAACAAATTGCTTCAACTAATCGCAATAGATTGCTGTATGAAACAACACAGAATATTTTTTTATTATTATTATTTCATATTGTACGTGGGAGAGCCATTGCAATTTTTTAAATGCGCCTCGACGAGAGACCTTGGAGCGGTCTTTGCTCGCATCTACTGCATGACGCAGCGCTATAATTCCGTATATTGTGTAACTTACTTTCCCCAACAAACGAAAATAAAGTATTATTGTTTTATTATGCAATAATGCGAAAATGTTGCTCATCCGGAAGCCGATTTTTTTATAAACATATACTTTAATAAAATACATTACTTATTTAAACGTGCATGTTATCATATGGGCGAATAGTTCATTTTATTTAGGCGATAGAGCAGAAAAAGAGATTTACCTATCTATACGAGTATATTATGAATTATACACTAATATGCGTTCTTTAATATTGTAATCACTGGATTCTGAAGCATTTATATGTACCGGGCATATAAATAAAAAAAACTAAAAATTTAGATACTGAATGTAATTAAATTCTTGGTTAAAATATAATACTTTCATACATCTCAAGTGGCTTATACACCTTAGATATCATCAAAAATTAGGCCCGCTGAAAACGGCAAAACACATATATCATTAAATAATATTATGCATACAATAGCTACATAAATTTGTATATAGCAGTAGAGAGTTAAGTATTGGTGAGTTAAAAATGTTTTAAGAAGAGAAATCGGTGATGATATTTTAAATATATTTTGTAGACTGAGCTAATATTTAACAATTATTATTCGTAAAAATACAACTGTTAAACAAATGCCACAAATGCTCCAACTCGGATCGGGTGCGAAATAAGAATATATATATATATTAATATTGTGAGTATTCCTTTTATGGATTCTTTATAAGAAAATTGTGACTCTGGCAAAAAATCATTTTTTTATATAAGTTACAGAGTTTCTCAAATCATAAAAAATCCCAGAAAGAAATAATCTAACTAATTCATAAAGCACATTAAATCTTCGTGTTACTGGTATTGAATTTAAATGCAGATATGCCAAAATAGTTTATTTCAAAAAAATTCAACTCTTGCGGTTAGGAGATAAAAGGCGCGGCTAGAAGCGGTTCCATTTTTGAAGTTCAATTTTTTCTACGCTCTAAAGAATGGCAACCGAGAAGCGCGCGAAACGATGCAACGTCACACCACTTCCTACTACGTTTACGTGTGTTGATATACAACACAAACGCACGTTTATATGTATAGCGCGTATACGCCATGCTAGCATATAAAGTAGTGGTGCATGCAAGAACATCGTGCGTGTAAAAAGTGCCCGAGTGAGTGCTACCATTCGAGTATAAATTATTAGCTTATAATCATAATTTTTAAATAACTCGAGCCACATTAAATAATGTACCATTCCCAGTTATATTAGATGAATTCAATAATAGATATTAATATCATCACATATAGACAACCATTCAGCATCTTCAGATGTATTGTAATATAGTATGCAACATATCATATGCGGTAAGTCTCGGTGAAAACCCATTAATCTATCGGCTCACAAATGTATCTACATCTAAGTGTATTGAATTTATTCAGCCACATATTCTCCCCGATAATTTTTCTTTAAAAATACACAATTGAAAAAATAAATATGAAAACAGGAATTATCGTTACTTCGGGACGATGGGATAATCAAAATTCTATGAAACACACATATTTAGCGGATAATATACGTTACTAAAGACATACAAACGTATTTGCTGCAAATAAAATTCATTTTAGAGCTCACCCGTGACTAAAAAAATATGCGCGATAATCAAGTTGCGCGCGCGTGTGTTTGTGTGTGTGTGTATGCGTTGTTACATAGCGAAAGATAAGTTGTGTGCGTGTGTGCGGTAATATTATTTGCGCGAAGTTTTCGGAGGCCCACACTCGCATTAAGTCCACATAATCTGACATTCATAACAACCAGTGGTGTACTCGAGCTGAAGAATTCATATTCCTAACGAAAAGATTTTATACAATAATATTTATATATTATATGTGTACTATATAAGTATGTGTTCTCCGAGAAAACATATTTCGAACATGTTTTCTGGTCGAGTTGAATAGTTGATTTACGAAAAATTATTTATTCCACGTTTTTGCGTTGCATTCATTATATTATGTAAATCATAAAAATATACGGAACATAATATAATGATATTAAAATATATACTTTAACATTTCTTACACAATACACCTTTGGGGTCGTCCATAAACCACGTAACATTCTTGAGGGGCAGCTAGAGGTGACCACCAACATCTACATGGCGTTACAAGGGGGAGGGTGGATTAATTTTTATTGATACGTAACACTTTTCCCTCTCAAAAAGTAGATAGGAGGCGATTATAAATTGCATTCCTAGTTAATCTTTTCTGTGCCGGACATAATGTCACAACTTAGAAAGCTGTGAAGTTTTGAGCAAAAATAAAACCTAAATATATATTTTTTAAATACATTAAATGTTTCTTCGGCGTGACTTTGTCTTTAATGACCATATTATAATCATATCTTTGCACATTTTATTATTTAAAAGCATCCAAAATATCCAAATTTGTATAGCAAACTACGTTTTAAGTTGTGCGTGTTAACTCGCATCTGGCAGTTAATCGGTTAATGTGTAAAGTTACGTAACTGAGGATGGAGGGGGGTCATGCTGAATGTTTATGAAACTAACTTTAAGAAGTTAATTAAATGAACTTATGTGAGCTAAATAAATAATTTAATACCAAAAGAATAAAATATTATGCATATTTTGATATGAAGTAATAAGAATTATTATCAGACCGTCCATAACATATTAAGATAATATACGGCGATGAAATAGCAAGGAAATGAGAAGGTAAAATTAGTTCAAGAAGACACAGAAAGAGAAGACGAGACATTGAGAGGTGTCGAGACGACTAGAAGACTTAACCCACCAATCAGTCTGACCCACCTGCTGAGATGAAAGAATCTAGACATTTTGCTGACAATTAATTCAACTTTTCATCGAGTTCAAAATATATTTTTATTTTAGATTAGTTTGTCTTCGCTTTAGAGTTGAATGATCTAAATAGTTATTACATACTCGTACGTCGATATATTAGAGCTATTCCAGCAATCATTTTGTTTTAATGTCACTTAATCAAATTATATTGTACTCATTGTGAGTGTATTTCATAAAACATCATATCCAAATAAAATATTACACGCATAATACATGTCTACCGCCATTCGACAAGTTTTAGTAAGAGATTTCGGAAATACAGTCATAAACGTGGAAACACATATTATATTATATATCAGAGTAAAAGTAATTAAATGGTAGGTTTAAAAATACGTTTGTTTTGTACTCAATTTGATTAAATTCATATTTATAATACGAATCAAAAATGACTTTTACGACTATTAGTGTAAACCGCTGTGCATTTTTAATACATATTGAATGGGTCTTCAAAAAGCAGATGTGACTTAAATTTTAGTATAGAGTTCGCCAAATCAATCGCATGAGTTTAATTATTTGTAGGTCTTAAGACATCGCGTGATAATGAACACAAACAATTTATTATATAAGTTATATATAAGTATATTTTTTCAAATATATTAAATGTGAAAAATAAATATACATTAATACCCATGGGGTACTATGACATATACATCACAGAGTTTATGGAACGGAAAAACTTTACCCTAAGAAAACAGTACGACTGACAATCAAAATTTGTAAATTGCGCACAGTTAATAATAATATACGCCGGTTCTACCGTCAGCCCTTTGTGTGAACGATTTGTAAGGCATTCAGGGATGGATATTTGGCACATTGGCCACCAACAGACGCAGGGAATAAATAAAACAAAATAAGGCGGAAGCGAGCGGCAAGTCGTCGCTATGGCTACCGCCCTGGTGGCCTTGCAATGGTGTGAGCAGGGCAATACCCTCGTCGATGCTGACCCTGGCGTGTGCAGAGTGCCGTGTGCTGCCAACACACACACTCACACCACCGCACTTCTCTATATTTGATACAAACTAAATTATAAATTTAAAAATAAATAAACATAATACATATGCACATATGCTACATTTTATTACTGACATTCTAAAACTCAAAGCGATTATATTATAATCCATTATTGAATTCAGTTTGACTCGATCAAAATCAATAAGCAACCTGGTTAGACACAAAAAACAAGATAATGAATCGTATTCTACTTATCTATACTATATATCGATGCATTAAAAAAATATACCGTTTTTACAATTTTATTTCCTCAAAATAGATGGAAAACAACTCAAGACCGTTTTTGTCCATTACAACATTCTCAACAGACACAATGATTCGATTGAAAACTGTGTTATTATTTCAATTTAATGGTTTTCCACCAAAGATTTACACTATACAAAATTAATTGTATCGTTTCGTTAAAACGCCTCAATGTCATCAATCAAACATGTGTTACAAAAACCTAATATTAAATTGACGGTGAATGAAAATGCATGCCACTTTTATATAAAAAAATACACGTATGGTATACAACAAGTATTATATATAACTAATTATACACTACTTTTATACTGAGCACAATTATTAACAACAATTAAGATAATTGCAAAATATTCAAAAGCATATATCGTAGTACTAGTGGGCTTTAAATCGGAAATCTTATATTTTATCAATGAAGCTGTGGCTCTATAAACAAATACTGTCAGTATTATAACAAGGATGTGCGAATAATTTATTCATTTAAATCCACTTATATCAATAATCTGGGTTGACGTAGACCCTATTATATACTAATACATATGTATGTAGATTGCAGGGAACAAGATGTGAGTAAAATTATATTGCGAAAAGTAAGTTTTGACTAGAACAAAAAACTCTGTGTCTTACTTACACTTAAATTTTGATAATGTATGCCCATATACGTTAACAATCAACGTCTACAAATATATTTCATTTATTTAAAATAAATGTTATGTCAACGCAAAATGAAGGCATAATAACGGTTATGAAAAAATCAGACGATGGCCATAAAAAAACGATATTGAGTCCAGTCGCGAACAATGTGACGTGACAATTAAATTTTTTGATGTAAATTTCAAATTAGAAACGCCGACAGCTCGTTCAGGCCATCAGCCCTTCAGCAGAACGTAGTAGGTCGACTCTCAATGAATTTATTTCCTACTCAAATATTAATGCTTCGTAAATTTTACTTTTAATACTCATCTAATATAATAATATAAACGAAATATTTTTTTCTTTTCCTTAGACCAAATTCACGAAACACGTAGCCCACGTTTTAAAGATACGCCATATTTCGATTTAAAAAATGTTTGAAAAATATTATTTTAACATTGGAGAATGATAGAAACCAAACAATAAATAGTAGGTCCAGTTTTGAAAGAACCAGAAACAGAGCAACGTTCTATATGAGTATACATATAAGTTAAGTAATATTTATATATGCCCACTATTTTAAATGTCTATAATACACTTCATTCCTACGAATAGAAACTATTATTTGCCGCAAAAGTTAACTGGGCTGACAATTATTATTTAGATTTAATAAATTAATTGCATTATGAAAATTTCTAACATATGACTCTGTTGCCTGTAGTGTGCGACCTTCGAGTGTTTTCGGCGAAATTGCAGAAACATACACACGCAGCTAGATAAGTCGTGACACCGTTGGACATTCGCATACACATGCGACACACAAATACCAACAATAAGCTATGTAAAATAACCGACACATGCATAGAATATTCTAAATACGATTAATACTAATTTAGATTGTGTGTCACGAATTTATGCAAATTGCAAAAAAATGCACAAAATGGACGAATTGTTCTACGTTGGATGAATCGCAGTAGCAAATGAAGTTGAACTACTAAAATGTATGTTTGAATTTTGTATTTTAACAAGACTCGTTATATTATATAATGCAATATATGTTATTAGAATCATATAATACGTAACGCGTGAATAAGCAATGTATATAGTATTATTTTTCGTAGAAAACGTTTTTCCGAGAAAACCACCATAGAATGATTTTTCTCTTCTTTCCTACTTTCTCGGTAGAAAACAATAAGTGTGATGAATATGAAGCATTGAAGCAAGGCCAATAAGAAAGTTTGATGATACTTATTTAATAATTAAATCATAAAAATTTTCTTATAACATACATATATAAAATACTTGCATGCAATTAAAAATAGCCGATCAGTACATATTCGCTTAAGAAAAAGATGAGCTTCAAAAACTGAAACATTGTCAAGTCAAGTCTAAAATAATAATATAACATTAGCTCGCGGGCCGGATTAAAATAGGCATAGAACCTGATTTAGAGCTTAAACAATCAATGAAAGAATACGCCGTTCTTTTGAAGGGTGCTATTTAAATATATTTTTATAAAAGTATGTGTCTGACAATTTTCATATTTATGAAGCACCGATCGCGTAGGGTGTATAAATATATAATACGTATGTATATGTTTTGGTACTCGTAGTATTTAATACGATAATAATCAAATTTTCGTTTTTCATATGAACACGAACCATTTACACCCCGTTCTGTTCGAGTAAATGTTATGTAAACGCAGCAATACTTACTTACATAATGTACTTTTAAATTATATTAAAAAAAATTGTTGTATGAACATAAACACTTCAAAAGATAAAGAAAATGCAAGATTAATGGCAAAAAATTAATGAGCTTGCATTTTTTTATCGAACACGTAGTACGTGTACATCGAAGTGTTTCGATGCTGTTGTTCGAAGTTACATAGTGCAAGGACACGTGTTTATTTATTTAAGCAATTATTCACCGAAAATGGTTTTTATTAATAAATAAATGAGCCCTATAAATAAAAGCTACGAATAGAAATCATATTAGCAATATATGAGGGTTACGTAATTGATGCGTAAGGCACTGCATACCTACCGCATCGATAGATGCTCGTAGAACCAAAATTCAATTCAATGTATACGCACACAATAGCTAGAAACACACACATGCTTCGCATACTGTGTGTTTTCATCGCGAATAAAACTTAACAAACACATATAAATTATATATATATATATGTGTGTTTTCCTGGTGAGTTCTTGCATAAACGCGGGGTTATAAACTATTACTTTTTTTTCTTTTAACCATATTCGCTCCGAAACGAAGCATATCAATCTCCACAATGTGAAGATTGTTTTGACAGTTTTATTACAAATAAGAATTGTCAATTATTAGCTCATGTTTCGAGTTTGTGTCCTGGCTACAATACAAATGAACAAACATTTGAAAAAATTCGCAACCAGCAAGGGGCTTAAACCCGTAACCCTCACTTGGTAGGCGTACGCGCTATCCACTGCCCTAGTATTTTCCAAGGAAACGCAAGGCCATTTGTTCACGTTAATCATTACAATGTTTTCATTTTAATAATGACAATGTATTTTTTATCAATAAATAAGATTATTATAAAGTATGATACCTGGGTTTATTCAGTGAACCTTGTTTTACCTGACTTCTAAAAACAGGGTTCTGTAAATATGATTCTCGAAAAAACCAAAATCGTTGTACTGCTGATATTTGGCTCTTTTGATAAATAAGTTTGCCGACCACTGCATTAGCCTAACGAGGGCGACTAAAATGATTTAATGATTATAACAACGTCCTAATCTGGGATCGGAAAACTTGTTACATATTATATATACTCGTACATGACATTATTTGACATACTCGCAATATGTCAAATTATGTCGCATGTTGCAAAAAATGAAATGAAGCGAACCGCTTACAAAATTACTAAGTAAATAAAAATTGAAAATACTTCAATAAACAATACATATGAAGGCTATGGTGGTCTGTAATCTATTAAAAATATTATAGTCTAGCGATTCTGTGATAAGCAATTCAAAAGTGCAAAATCATTGCCAGTGTATTCCGTAAGACGATTAGTTTACGACATGTTTATTGGACACACGTCCATAATAACATTTACTCTCACACAGCAAACGCTAACTTAAGAGTACCATCGGATAGTGTGCTAAATGTGCCAACGATTTAGCATTTTTGTTAGACGTTGGGAGTTTGAGGGTGGAGAGAATGTGTGACTACAGCAAAGCCCAACAGTGTGAAAAGCTATTCTACAGAGTGAAAGTGAAAACGCGCAGCAAATGCGGTCCCCGTGCTCAACGCTCATTCTGTCAAATACTACCCATACTAATGAACGTATTATTGCGCGGCTATAAATTACAAGATGCCTACAGTGACAACATTTAAATATTATTTTAGAATGTAAAACTTCCGATTAATAAACGAACCCCCGTCTATGTGTACAACTCTTTCAATTCAAGATGCCTTAAGTAAGGTGACATGACTTTATAGTACATCCGCATGTGCAGATATGGTGACGCATTTATTCGAGTGGTGGACCCGGAAAGAAAGCGTTGGAAGAGAGCCAGCGAAGTTGACGGATGACATCGTCCACAACATCAAGGAAGGACAGAGTGGTGATGCGGCGAATTAAAAAAATAGCATGCCGCATATACATTTAAGATATGGGGTTGAACTTGAATAATCTCAAAGAGTAGCATTAATTTTCAAATTCAAGTATGTGGATATTCATTTTACTAATCAATGTGTGGTATGTAAGGTGTTTTGTCAACGAATGGTTACCGGCTAAGGTTCATTTTTGTCTTTGCTTAGACTAGCATTTCACTAAGTACATTATTTTAGAACTTAAGATAAATATTTACGTACTTACTAATTATTAGGTGGCCTATTAAACACAATATTGGTGCAGTCGCACTCACGGGGTCACCGAATAAAAAAAAAAAACAAGATACGTTTCTCCGCTTGAGTGATTGATATAAAATAAAGTAGAATTTGTTGACGAGGGCGTAAAACAGCTAACATAGCTGGTGCCCTGAAGCACAACCACCAACTCCTATCAATAAAACCGTATTTTCATGCAAAATCAGGTATACTTACAATGTTGCAAATACGAGTATGGATGTTAACATATTAAATATCGCCTAATAGGTTACTACCAATCGTGTACGATATTTACCATCAATACTATTATTAAAAGAATCATATACTCGTAAATACTAAATGTTTTCATTATTATGATCGTTTGTATTATTATAAATTGCATTAGGAAGATTTAACTTTAATAATATATTCTTTACATTGATTGTACATATCATTCATATATTAAGAAAAATGTCTATAAAATTTTAAATAATAACAATAACTCCGATGACAAAAATATATTCTTTTAACTATTGGTATGAAAACAGAAATATCTCTTAGTTGTCGAGCATTTGACGTTAGAAATAACGGTAACTATGAAGTACATAAATATTTACTAATCGTCAATAAATAATAAAATAATACTACATAAATACAGTAAGCGTGTTTTATACTAATACCCAGTTTCAGACATTCAAATTTATAACAATGTACCGATAGATTTAAATGAATTTATCAAATTTCACATGGCGGTACCGCAACAATTTATAGTACAGTGCTTAAAGTATTAAAAAAATTTAGTCGATTAATATATATATATATTAAATTGTCAACATTAGAACAAATAAATTCGGGAAATTAATTAAACCCCAATATTTGATTTCGAGATACAATTAGATGATTCGTTATTATAGTGGTGCACAATATTTGATCGGTCTTTTATATTGATCGTTTTACTTACGACGTTTACGTGATAATGATTAATGAAGACATTACGAAATTATATTTTTATCTACAGCGTGATTTGGTGTTATTTAAAATAAAATGAAGTATATGCGATAAAATCGTTGATAATGGCAAGTTATTCATTCTGAGAAAACGGGAGCAACGGCCAATGCAATATAAAAATCGCGTAAATGTGCAAGTTTGCTCAGCAGAAGGTCACGCTGATAGATTGATAGTATCTTTATTAATATAAGTCAAACTTTACAACAGGAAAACATCCTGCTGATTATGTAACTTTCTTGCATCCATCATCAGAAACAGAAACATAAACATTCCGAAACCATAACAATAATCATTCAAATAAAGAGTTTTGAACAATAGTTCAGTAAAATCGCATTATCACGACAATAAATTTAAGTACATTATAATATAAGAAGAGCTATAGTATAGTCTAACGCTCTTAGATAGACGGTAACCGATTTAATATTTACTTATCCCTAATATAACAAGTATGTTTCGTTTTGTTTACGTTTACGGTATTTTCGCAATAAGTGAGATATATGTAAAGAATGACGATCTTACTGAACACGATTTGCTAAGTGTATATAAGAATCGTTTATGAATATAGACTTGAAAATGCCGTTAAATTTAAATATTTATTCCTTCCATTTTTAAATCAGAAACTATAGCTAACAAGGAATCGACTAATGACATAGTTTAGTAATATGATTCAGTAAATATTTGTTCTACAAACATAAACAAAATTAGAATAAAAAGGAGGTTACGACAATTCAACGAGGTTAAATAATACAAATGCATCTTTTCTAAAACATCGTTCCCGTAAAACGTATCGATAAAATTTCATCGATAAAAATATTTGCATTCCGAGTAAGAAGGCGAGTGTACAAACATTAAAGGTTTCTGAATTGCCAAGCAGCTTTAAATCATGACAAATAAATTGATGTTTATTCTTGGAAATATTTCAGCGTTTTTAAAAATATCTTCATTAATAAAACTACAATACGAGTATAGTCTCATGAAAAAGCTAGAACACCTCAATTAAATGCGTTTTCTTAATTTTGCTTTTTTTATCAAATTTAAGGACATGTAACACAGATCAGTATTTAAATGTATAAGTTTTATTCCTTAAAGTTCCCACCCTTATATAGGTGTCGGGCATTATTGAAAGTATTACGCGTGAAGAGATTATGATACGGGATACGTTTTCAACGAACTTTCAATTTATCTTTAATTTGCTTGAATAAATAGTCCGTCATCGTGTACTTCGGATATGACGTCGATTCTCTGATATATTTGAAATCGGCAACACATAACAATAATTAATGAATCTGTAAAAAAGCGCGAAAATTTGAAAGTCCGTTGTATGATTTCAGATGTAATAATATGAAACAAGTAACTATTTACGACAGTAGATATAGCATAATTAATAACGGTACGCTATAAACTGCCGCAATAAAAAACTCCGATCATATACACTCGACACCTGAAATTGTCCAGACCCTGATAAGCTCTAGCCAAATATCTAAAAGAATGGATGAACGTTTTTCATAAACGCACTTTTCCAAAACTAATGATATATATTATGTACGATGAATTGAATTAGTGTTAATTAAAACAGGAAAAAACACGTACTTGCTTCTATACAGACGACGTAATGCTCACTGTGCAAAAGGACGAACAGATCAGATGTGCAAAAATATGGCTTAGCTAGTAAATAAGAACACAATATAAGTAGTAATATTTATTGTCCTGTATATATACGTAATCGGCATATTGGGTATTATCGATACGGGTGGCAGAGACAACCTGTTTTAGTAGTAAATACGGCGTTTACTTAGCGAACATATATTTAAAGCAGGCAATGTAGAGGTGTTTCAACTCTTCATCTCTTTTAAGGTGAGAACAATGCGAATTTCAATTATTCTCAATGAAAAACAAATTAACTGACAAATGCAAATGCATAATGGTGGTTCGCAATATAAACCTATCAAACACGATATTTCAGCATTGATACAGGTATAATATGTTATGATGATTCGCAAATGACGATCTACGAAGAGGTGTAGAGTTAGATAATTTTGAAGCATAAATAATTGATCTCATTACAAACTTGGATGAATCGCTGCTAAATAAGTAACGGCGACGGAGATTGGAGCGGGTAAACAAGAAGATGAAGGATTAGCGGAGAAAATGTGAAGATTCTCGCCATTGATGGAAAGCCCAGACGGCGGATGGATAATAAACTTTATTGGGCCACTTTGCTTTTCCCAAATCGTGCAAGATTTTACCCAGACACTCCAGTGGCGCATCTAGGAAACCTTTGGTAATACAATAATTTCTATTTGGGTGGACGACTAAGGCAGTTTATAATTTTGAGATAATCGTCATTAAGTAGCAATAGATAGTAAGTACAAGTTAGATTGAATTATCTATAAATTTTAACTTTCCTCTACTATTACTTTTAAAAAATTTTGAAATCGTTCATTAACAAATAGTTTGACTAATGAAAAAAATATTAAAATGATAAAGTAAAACCTAAACATATTTAACGTATTTACTATTTAAAAATATTGACGATAATTATTATTAACGCACCCCGGTGTAGAAGAATACAATAACTTCATATTAAAGATATAAAAATAATACCTTATGAAGCATTTTCTGCACAAGTGGAAACTTCACGCTGTATTTACAGATTCAACGATATCAGACTGACTGCCAAATCTATTACAATCTTATCACAACTTGACCTGTTATTTATATATTGTGTGGAAGTTCGTGATTTATGAAGAATCTGTGTAATCAAGTACATACACTATTGTAAACAATTACTTGTAAGCGCCAAATCCAAAAATCAATGTTATAAATGCAATGTCACTGATAATAAACACATTGACATTAAGAATATTTTTAATTTACACATTATACTTGTGCATTTGTTAAGAACAACAGCTAGAATTTCGTAAATCATCATGCTCTTGAATTGATTACAGACAATCCCTGGGGTTCGCCTGATATCACAAAAACAAGGACACCCTCCTAAAGAAATCCGTTTTTTACATCTTTCATGCGACTCTGGCGAAGATAAATAGCGGCTTGTATAGTGGGCGGCAAAGAGGGCGG
>JAPMAE010001873.1:3452-15179 GCA_036584705.1 Rhyacophila sp. 25_7 | reverse complement strand
GCACTATATAAAAAAACATTGTATCAATGTAAAAAAATAACTAAATGAAGACGAAAATAAAAGCGGTATTATTTTATAGTTTGAAACAAAACTTTGAAGAGCAATTGCCAAGATTTGCGCAAATAATCTAATATTATACGAGTCTTTTACCAGTTCCCATTTAAAAAAAAAAATATGATGCACAAAACATGAACGAAAATTATAATCATGGTAAAATTAAATCTAAATTGACCTTTTGTAAGCTGTATTATTTCGTTATCATGTACGAATGGCTATGGGACACATGTCTCGTCGCATGTAGTTAAAAATGACAAGATGTAGCAAAACATCCATTACAATGCTTCACACCATTTTTTATGCTCAACTTGATGTGAAGTTTTCGTATTCTAACGTCTAATCAAAATAAAAATGAATTGAATGAAATTAAATTGGGACCTCATCACTTAGGTGAATAATATAGTACAATATTTGACAAAATTCTATCACCTGCATATAGTAATTGAAGTGATTGTAAGTAAACATATAATGCTATAACATTTGACTATGGATCTTGTAGTTGGTAGAAGTTTATTATTTTTTTCATGTATACTTTACACTCAATTAACGTATTTAATTGGTTGTATTACTTAAAAATGCATATTATTTTTCTTATATGTCTCAAACTTTTAATTTGAATCTGTTCCGCTTTGGAGAGGATGAGGTATAATAATATATTCTGTTTTGGTTTGTAATATAAAATATAAATAGCACTCGTCATTGATGTGTGCCACATTTTCTTTAATTTCATGTATTGATTTTTATAGAACGCAACCAAATGTAGCGAACGCTTTTACAAAATTATCATAAAAATTGCGTCTTTAAAAATGAATACGATAAGTCGCAGACTAAATTATGTGAATGTTTTTATTAAATCACATATTATTTTAGCTAAAAAGTATGCACCACGACGTAAACGTAAAATAAACGTTTTTAAAATATCGTATAATCAATCTCTAACGAGCGGCAGACTTGAATTAATCTTTTTTATATAATTTATATACTCCAAAGCTTCACGACTTTTTTTGCTGAAAATTTTTTGTACTACTAATTAACCGATTAAGTTCAAGAAGCGAGATAACTCGCACAACTTAAATCGTAGTTTGCTAGAAAAAATAGAATATTTTGATTATATATGATTTTTAATATGAAAACGCATACAAAGTTATGACAAAGAAACATTCAATATACTTTTAGCAGAAATATTGAGATTCTAATTTTGCTTAAAAAATTACAGATTGCCAGGTTTTCACTTTATGTCTGCTTCAGAAAAGCTTAATTGGCAAACGTATCTTAGGTTGCTGATCGATCGTTTAGTTATAAAAAATTATTACTTATGTATGGTTTTTTATATACTTCGATAATATCGAATTTATGATATAGAGATAAAACTTAGTCACTGATGAGATACTTCGTTCTACAAAATACATTTGAAGAAAAAACAAGATTGACGTCATGTATTATCTCGAGTTAAAAATGTTGTAACAATTAGTTGACAACTATTCAACTAATTTGGTCCATGTCCTTGTTTTAAATGAAAATGATAAAACCTTTGCATATTTTTACGGCTACAGGATTTGAACCCTAGCTATCCTCTCATCTACGAGGGCAACTATACTCTATAAATATATAAGGAAAATATTATAATAAATGAAAATAAAATACGCCTACATATACATATATAATAAATGTATATATCATATTGTACACAACATCTGTATTTTGTAAAAGTTAATTAATGATACAGTCATTATTTTAATATTATTGTTTTCCACTGAAGATTGAGGAGAAATAATATAATTGAATTTATTAACCATTCAATAAATAATATATCGTTATATTTTTCATAAATTATATCTCATTGTAGTAATTTTTTATTTTCGACAAAATGTTTATTTTTAGAAGAAAACTATTCTACTTTTTATTTATTTTTATTATTTGAAGTTGCTGATTTGTATATTTTTACTTTGTTTCAGGTAAGGAGAAATCAAATTCAGATTCTTTCATTCTATCGGTTTTGTAAGTACTTGACTATTGAAAAAGCACTCTAGAGAGTTTTTCTGCAACTTGTTTAAGTACAGTTTATTTGGAATTGTTTGTTTTTATAACAGTGTAATTGTAACAGAAGTTATTATTGACAGAGCTTGCCACGAAAGTTTCTTGATTTCAATTAAAAATTAAAAACTTTAGTTTTAAAGAGAATATTTTAATATTATATTTTGTTGTTTGAAGACACATGTTCTTTTAGCTTAATATTATTTGTTTGCATTTTGTCGAATGAAAATTCATAAACCAGTTTCTTCAATAAAAAAAACCTATTAATATGTCAACGCTTTATACTTAATATACAGTATACTCTCAAATACTCATGTATCGATTATCCGATTTACGGAGTATATTGAAGAAACTAGATGCTTTAGATAAAGTAACTCAATCTTGGTACATAATAAAATCAGTAATATTCATTCGAAAGTAGAGAGAAATTCTAACTGATGCAAATAATGTATCTCATGTCAGTCAATTAGAAAAGATAAACAACGAGAATGCAAGTAAAAAGGAAGGAAAAATTATCCATCAGGGACTGGTAGTAAATAAAATTAATGTTTTGTACAAATGACAATACTATTAAAAAATACCCTTAACACATAAAAATTACAGATACTTTCGGAGGCTTAGGGTTATAAATGCGAAACTAAAAAACTGGCTGTTTTCAGTTAAATACTAAACTGACATTCAAAAGAAAAAAAATATTAGTAACAGAAAGATGACACTCATAAGTGATTACCCAGATAAATTTGGGTGAAACTACAAATAAAATGAAACGTTTAAAGATATATATATATGAAACGAGTTACTATTCGAAAACTGTTTTGTTCTATATTTCAAAACTGTGTTGTTGTAGTTTCTCCCTTATGACCTTAAAACCCCGCTTTATATTGAAAATTAAAATATTGAATTATAATATATAGTATTTTGAAATAAAAAAAAACAATTAGCAATTACAACATATCCGGATACTTGAAATTGTAAATATTGTAAATTTATTTTTATTATCTTCTTAGGTGTAATGAATATACGAAGAACGAATAAGATTTAAAGAATAAACACATTCTGTTTAAAACAGAATAATAATATTATTATCGATATTAAATTTAAAATAAAATATTTTTAATGAATGCATTATTATTAAATAAAAAATATTTTTGGCTCTGACTGTTATTTCTATTTTTTACATTACTTAAACTTTAAATAATATTTTCTTTCATTTTATCCGATAAGAATATTAAGTATTTTTACTACAGAACGAGCAATTTACTTTGGGGAAATTCCCCGAAGTCTTAAGTGAACAGTTCAATATATTAATACTTTACCTGTGTTACGAACATTCCTTACAAGATTCAATATTGATTTAATGTATTTTCTTTTCAAAGGAAAATTAATCAAGAAAATATTCAAGAGGTTCAGACAGGTCTGAAGGAAAAATATATTTTCTGCAAAGAGAGTCTAATGGAAGCTCCTTTGTCATATTACTTCTCTTTACTTTTCATCTTTTTGATATCACTTGACCATTTTCTTGTGACAGTCTTTCGGGCCTTGGGGATTTTAGCATTTATTTTTTTATATACTGATTGAATATACTAGGCTATCTTTCCCTATTTTTTTCTCTACGGAATTGAAAGGTTCGGTTACATTTTATGCGGTGACATTTTCTTCCGGTGATTTAAGTATACATTACATGAGATTAATGCGATGTGGGAACATAAACGTTATTAAATAAATCTTCGACGCATATACTCGTACATTCAGGGTGATTCATACAACCACATATTTAACTATAATATTTAATCATTTTCCATACCCCATCCCGTTATTTTGAACAAATATATCTTATATAATATTCTAAATTATATAATTAAACATTAAACTATGATTATTTTAACAAGTACGCTTACTTAGCTTAAATAATTTAAAATTACTAAAAACTAAGATACAACTATATGTATGGTAATTTGCTTCTAATTCACTAAAGTTTTATTTAAATATAAAATTAATTTGGAGTTAATTTGAGTATGTTAATTCGCTGACGGTACCTGAATGGAAATGTTGTTGGATTATGAGTCCGTCAGTCATAAATTAGAATATGCAACTAGACAAAAATATTTTTCAAATTATTGTTCGCATTACTTTTGTTAGGCTAGTGGATATCGTGTATGCCTAGCAAGCAGGATCACGGGTTCAAGGCTCATGGTGGTTTGAAATCTTTTTCAATTGTTTATTTATTTTTATTGTAGTCAGGACAAGAACCCGAAACGGTTGAGCTAATAATTATGAATTATTTACTCCTAAAAAAACTCTCAAAACAATCCTTATGCTTTCTTTTAGAGCGGATATGGATATGGTAATAAAAATAGATAAACTGAATGATTTTTTAATAAATACGTAAGTAAGTTCAATATTATTTCAAATTATATTTTTGAATGTTGTTTTACAAAAAAATACACTTTAAATAAATTATAAAATAGTGTAAACTCGACTTTACTCCATAAAAAATTGCTTGTCAACCATGTTAAGGCAAAAAGGCTTAACTCTCAGTTTTTTGAAAGGTGCTTTTATTTGAGAATCACAATGCATTCAACTAGATACACGTTCGATCAAAAAAAAAATGCCGAATTATTATCGAAAAGTTTGTATGAAAAAAAAGCATTAAATCTCAATTTTAATAATTTTTCTTTCACAACTTTTTTAATTATCAAATCAAGAAAATAAAACACCAATTTATTGATCATTATGCACTTCAAGATTGTGTTAATGTGACTTTGACTAAAAATGATTAAAAACACATTTTTTCTGCCTCATATAAAATTTCTTCTGTGAGTGTTAATTCTTTTTGCCTGAACACGATCGATATTAAAATACTTTATTCTTATAGTCTATCTAGCGTTGAACACAATTTGTTGCGTTTTATTGAAAATAGTCGCTTTTCTATTTTAATAGTAGATAATATCGTAATTATAAGACAAAGACAAATAAAAAAAAGTCAATAAGCTGAAGTCTATATTGATTTACACAGCATTATTTGTGGAAAACGTATTGCTATAACGGAGCATTTTGTTTAATTAAAAAACAATACTATTTTCATTTAATATTCTTATTAGTCACAAAAGTTCATCGCAATATTTTTGTTATCGATGTTTCAATAACTGTTCTTCATACTTAATGCGTATTCGTTTTATTAAATTGATGTAATTATTTTCGGGTTTGCGAAGAATGATACCAAATTTGTATTGCTTTGTACATTCATTTACTATGATAAGTAAAACCTTAGTATTTATACAATATTTTTTATTTGCTGTATACTAGGCTTATTTAAATATTGTATAGTATAGTATAAAGCAAAAAAATACCATTTACGTGGCTTAAAATGCCACAAACAAAAAAATGTGATTAAGCTAGCCCTTTATTAAAATATTTGCAGTTGACGCTTGTGTTAGTATTTTAACCATTTTCATACTTAAAGTATTGTATTTGTTCAAAATATTCTTTGCAATATATCTATTTATGCAACACTTATTATACATTTGTGGTTTTTGATTTAAATTTTATAATAAAAAAACACATATTGTATATGAACAGAAATGTGACTTATGTTAGCATACTTTAAAAATTACACTATTTATAAGCCATTTAATTCTTATAGTTTTTTTTATTTTGATAATATATTTTAATATTAAGAGTTTTATCTTATACCTAAATATTTTTATAGCAAGAGTGTTGTTCAAGCAATCGTATGAGATTTTTTTTTACTATTTTATAATCGTTACATTTAAATACCCAGTGTTAAATCGCAGCTTTTATTTTGTCCACAATTATTTAGCTTGAAATATATTAAATATCAAAATTTTATTCAAAAAGTCAATAATATTTTTTCTATAGAAACATAAAATAACAGTTTATGCACGATTGTTTTCTTATCGACTTGAAAATCGACTCAAAATATTTAAAAAATTAAGAAATTTCCAACGTATTAATTTACGATTAGCATCATCTCACAGATTTTAAGTTACACATTAAATTTGAATTTTAAAATAAAGTTAGCTTTATTTAAACCGACACAATATATGAGGCGTATATTTCCAAAATGAACTTATTCTACTTCAAAAAAAATTGTGGTAAATATCAGAAAACTCTTTACAGTGTCGATATTATATATTTTTTTGTTATATTTATTTGTAAAATACAATTTGCAATGTAGAAGTTCAATGCAGAAAATGCAATGCAAAGTTCACTTTGGAAATACCTCCCGCATGTATTTGTGACTATACTAGTCATGAAATAAGAGACTGTTTTTTGATGGCTTAAAGTCAAACAACGCTATCTATAAAAACGCAACATTGCAGAAGAGCCAAAAAAGGTTCGTATTTTCTTAGAACTTTAAACAAATGAGATTTTCATTTAAAACCTAATGTACAAATATTATAATTTGTTGTTGTTTGATAATTTTATATATTTAAAAAATATGTAATATCCATACCGTAAACAGTTTTTTGGCGTTTGCCACAATTTTTTTGAAGTGGAATAAGTTGGCTTTGAAAATACATACCTCATATATTAAATAAAAATACAACTACTTAATGGTTAGACGATTAATTTCATATCAGTCGAACCATATATAAAATACCACCACTTCCAATATGATTTCATTAATATATTAATTGTTAGCGCTCTGGTTTCAATAAATTCCATTTGGTTGACATATTTTACTACGGACATAATAATATTAATTGATTTTAAAGGAGCTAGTCCACAAAATCATAAAGCTGAGAAATATGTTATCAAAAATTTTGTGTGACTTTTTTGTTTTAGCTTTTTTGCTTTTCACCTCTCCAGGAGTGAGTTTTTAATTACAGTTGGACGATTGGGTAAAAGTTTTTCATTAATCTAGCTTTAAATTTATATTTTATTAAATGTACGTAATAGTTTTCATGAATAATGTTTATTTGATCCATTAATAATAAATATACATACGAGTATTTTATTGCTTGGTGCTTGATATTTTATACGTCTATACTTATTCAAAGCGAATTTTGAGTGGACGCATATGTGCGTTCATACATCTGAACAGGCTAAAAATAGAACGGTGACGCTTTAAACATAGATAAAATTTTATTTATTTTATTGTTTTAAATAAATAATTGAGCCAAATTTGAAATAAAATTATTCAAAAATCTAAAAACTAACGTGGCTTGACGTCATTGAGTACTATAATAGATGTAGGCTAGATTGGTAATTTACAAAATACTAACAAATAGGGCTTTTTGTAGCAAATGTAATGACCACAGCACTATTAATGATTTAAAACTCTTTTTTGATAAATTTGTGGCTTGAATCGTTTCACATCTACGGAGATATTATATTTGACTAAATAAAAGTTATAGAAATGCATAAATAATTAACCAAAATAAGTTAGTAAAAGAAAATTAGATAATCAGAGTATTTGTCTCATAATTTATCATTTTAACAGTCTAAGAAATTATTTTGCTTTAACATTTTGACATAATTCATTTTTCTGTTATAAAATTCTAAATTTATCCATCAATCACATATAAAGTTGTATTTAATCCGAAGTCAGGCAGATCTATCTCGCTGCTTGGGCTTAAAAATTAATATCTTATTCGAGTTGTTAAAACACCAGTATTTGTCAGGTAAAAATCCACGGTACATTATTCTGTTCTTGTACCTACCTCTCTTACAATAAATCTCGTAAAGAGCTTTTGAAATTCCTCCCTCTTGACACCTTATTCACCCCACCTCCACAAACACCCATCGCACACTTTTCAACCACACAAAAGCTTAAGAGAGCTTTTCCTATACTTACGTATATTGGAGACGTATTTGTTTGTAGTGTACAATGTAACACAAACCTGATGACTGAATAATATATCCGTTTAGTCTATTTGATTCTCAGCATAATCATTTGGGACGAACACAAGTATTTTATATATTTGTTTTAAATCAACTTATTTTAACATCATTTCAAAGATATGTAATCTAACAAAAATAAGATAACTACAATTATTTAAAAAAAAAAGACCAATCTGCACACTAATTAAAAGCTCTAAGTGTTTTAACAGTTGAAACTGATCTTGACTTTCATTGAAGTAAATTTTTAGAGATACGTACAAAAACTGCGTTATTATTTCAATCAATCTTTGCACTACGAATACGTGTATTATTTTATTTTTTGTCACATAGTTGGCTTGATTCACAAGTAGTACTTTAACCTGTCCAGAAGTGTACTTTTTTAAGTATTGTCGCCCGATTGGGTAAAAGTTTATTAATTAACTTTACTTTAAATTTAGAATTTTATCAAATGTATGCAATAATATTATTGTATAATGTTTATTTGGTGTATAAATAATACATACATTTTGTTATATTGATTGGTGCTTAGCTTCATATATACTCATATGTATAATTCTTCAAAGCGAATTTTTAGCGGACCCATTATAATGCACATCTATACACCTGGACAGATTTAATTTCTTTCCAGTAAAAATGTCAACAGTTTAATAATTCTTTGTTTTTTATTATTATTTATTAAGTTTTTCCCACCAATCACCCATCAGTATTTGTGGTCGTGATTGTGCGCGGCCGCCTTCCTGACACTACATGAAAGAATCTTTGATTTTATTTTAACCACTCCCATTGCAGAGCTACATGGGTTTATATCGTCATGCACCGAAGTGCGAAAGAAATTTATATAAGTTGCAGACTATCTAATTACTTCATAGCTACCTCTTGAAATGAAATGCCCTGTAGACCTGGTATGCTGAATACTCTATCAATTTGGCCATACAAGCCTGAATCCGATCAGTTTACTTGGGAGTCTGAAATTTCTCGCCGAAAAATTTCGCAAATTTGACAAAGACTTTTAAATCAGTATCGGTAGATTATAAGTCCGTATGGCCAATAAAACTCGTATGAGGAAGAATTCTGGTATATAGTTCTGTACAAGGTAAAATTATTAACAAGCAGTCCTATAAGACATGCTCAGCAGTCTGTTGGTTAAACTCGCAGTTAGACCTCTCTACTAAATTACTAAGCTCATAAAGCTTGGCAGGAAATTTATCATATCCAGTCAAAAATCGACTGGTCCAATGATAGGACGTCAGTCTTATCATCTCAAATCTCTAGGATACATCTGGAAAAAACAGAAACATCTGCCTTCCGATACTGGATGCTGTCCACATCTTTTGCCAAATTGAAAAGGTGGTTTTAGAGACTAGGTTGTTTACAACTAGTTGTAAAAATGTGTATTATATATATATTGAGTATATTTATATATGATCGATTATAATAACTGAATATTTCTCCTGAAAACTGCGGACTAATAGTTTTGAAAAAAACGAGCCCCTAGTTAACGTATTGACGCCCCATCGCTAGTTTTAGCAGCATGCAAGGTGTAAAAGTATATTATATTGTAAATAAATGTATCGTTTTAGTATTTTTGTTTATTATTTTTTATTGATAATTTACAAAACAAAATGAAAAAGTGTCGGAGCATCGTTGTTAGCACACGAAAATATTTATAGCAACACGTTTTGAATTTCCATTCACTTACATAATACATCACGGCTCGGCTTTGATTGACGGAGAGGGATGAACCTGCTCATACGTCATAAATCTACGTAGTTCTACCTTCTAAATAACAGGGTAACTAATTCATACTTTTGTTTCTATTTGCGTTTAAAAAAAATAAAACCAATGAGTTATTTGTAATATAGCGATTTAATCACAATTTGTTGAAATCGAGAACAAAATACGTTCTACGCATAATTTTAAAATATGTGTGAAAATTTTATGTTCCAAGCCCCAATATAAACTTATGAAAAAAAGTGAAATGTTCATAAATTGGAATATTTAAAATCTGGTTAATTCTGCGTATATTTAAATATTTATTTTATTTGAAAGTGTATAAGCTGATAAATGCCGTTATTTTGTTAAATATAAAATATGATGAAAATAAAAAAATAACATAAAACAAAATTCGACCGTGAAACATAAAAACATTGTTTGCCGAAAAGATTGAAATGTACTTATAACGGTGTTTATGACTAGACGCTTCAATTAAGAATTCTATAATAAGAAAAAATAATTGAGTATGTTAACGTTTTTTACATACTTCATGGAATTTTAGATATGTTTCCGTGAAACCTTATAAATATTTAAGTAATAACAGTACTGTAATATCTAGGAATAAATTAAGGAAGTTTAGTTGTAATCTGTGAAGCATTTGTTAAATTGATCAAATATATATATACATTGCTTTAAGAAGTTTTTAGCTTTTCATTACAATATTTTTTTGAACGATACTCGCAACAACCTTTTCATACTTTATACATGCATATTTTTTTCAAGACTGTAATTATTTGCAATCTTTTGAAAGACAGTACCTAATATATGAAGCGTTTAGTTACAAAAAGCGATAAATCACATTTCAATATTTTAGACAAACAATGTTTTTATGCTTCAAGGTGAAATTTATTTCATGCAAAGATATTTTATTCTTATCGTATTCTATGTTTAAATTAGAACAAAATAACGGCGTTTATTAGCTGATAAACGTTAAAATGAAATAAATATTTAAACGCGTGCGTAGTCAATCAGATTCAAAATATTGTAATTAATAAACATCATGTTTTTAATTTTTTCGTACGTTTATATTGGTTTTGGAACGTAAAATTTTGACACCCAGTGTAAAATTGTGCATAAAATGAGAACATATTTTTTTTCTCGATTTTGACAAAATGTGCATATATCGCTTCTTGTTAATAGACGCTTCATATATTCCTTTGTATTTACAATCATTTAGTTCTCTAAAACTTGAATCTCAAGCCAACGTTTTTTCATTTGTTTTCTAATGTTTGATGTGAACGATGCGTGTTTTAAAAGTATTGCATATAAATTTATATACAATAATAAAAACATCTATTTTTCCGGAGCATTGTAAATTAAAAAATATGGGATGAAGCAAGAGTATTATTAAAGTATTTGCCTATTGCCCCTGGTAATATCTCTTGGAATTTAAGTTTCAAAAGTTTAACTTAACCTAAATTCCCATATTGTTGTGGGTATTTATCAAAGTTTGTTTTGTATGTATTTTTATTTAGTTATAAATAATATATTTATATATGTCTGAAAAATAAATAAATTATATTATATTTTAAAATATATTTATTTAAGTTTTGAAACAATTTCGTAAATTATTTATTAGTCGATGAGGCTCACCGTGATAAACACTCGAAAAACATTCCTTAGTTCTATATTATTTGCCTTCATGTTACATTAGTCTCGATTTTATTATATAAGAATAAATGTTGTATTTGACACTATATTTTATAATCACCTGGTAGGTCTGCTAGTTTTTTTTTTTTGTGATGGCATAGCATAATCATTCATACCGAACTGAACCATCCTTTAATAAATCACCCATAAATTTCATCACACAGGGCACGTTTGAGTATTGTTAAATGGACACCGACCATTTGAGATTCATGGATTCATAGATTTATAATTATATTATAATTAATTATGAGTTATTTGCTTTTTTTATGACGGAATTTTATTCTGAGATTTATAATCAATCATAAACAATCGGAACAAGCTATTAGATTTTTCTCATTTATCAGA
>JAPMAE010001872.1:6713-18538 GCA_036584705.1 Rhyacophila sp. 25_7 | reverse complement strand
CTAATTTATAACACTTCCTTGAAAAGAATATAGCGATGCCATCTATGTAAATGAAATATTTAAAGCCATGTTTTGATCCACAAGATCAACGATTTTTTTCTTCCCTAAGTGACATCTTCCTGCTAGACAGCAAAGCAAATATGACGAGAAATATGAAGTTTAACATGTGTTTTTTATATATGAAGTGGAAACGCACAAATTTGTGCATACCGCCCGCAAAGAGTTAATGATCAAGATTGTTTTCTTTTTTAGGTTTATTTTAATTATTATTTGTTTACATCATCGCATAAGAACTTCTGTTCTGGGTAATTGTTGATGTTGTTCAAAAATATGTTGAACGAATTGAAATACCTTATAAATAAACTGATAAAAAAAAAAGTGCAATTTATGAAAGCGATTCATATTGCCACAATGTTATAGAGTAATCTACCTTCCTTTTTATTAAAATAATAATAATAAAGCAGGGATCATGAGTTTCATTGTTTGATCTTTCGTACTATTGCTTGAGGAAATCTTCACGGTAGGTACTGTGAGTTGATGGAAATTCAAAATAAGATTTACAGTAACATCACTGTCATCATCTCGAGATGAACATCTGAGAAATAGAGTTGTGTCGAATATGGCATTAATTGAAACCCTACAGAGAAATTGGATAAATGACACTGACAAATAAAAATATTGATCAGCGGAGAATAGAATAAATGTATATGGAATTGAGAAATTTTCCAATTTTAACTAGATTTAATTCCATATTTAGTATTGCGACATATAGGTTTATAATTTATAACTGAATACAGAAAACATAGTGATAAAGGTTGAATAAAAAATTAACGGATTGATTAGAAACTATGGTACGCTAATCGACTTTCGTATATTTAATGTAACAAAATGTTGGTCAAATAGTCTGATTTGTGATTGATATGTTGCTTTTCTAAAACACAGAGTATACTCACTGTTGAGTCTTAGAAGTTTCTTCAAAGACTACTTATTACTTTTGAAACAAGGAAGATTAATTGACAAGGTAAGCATTTCTTGAGTTTTTTCTCATACATTCATAATTTGTTGGTGTCAATATTAAATCGAAAATTAAAACATTCATGAAAGGAAACTAAGATTACTCAATGAAATAACTTTACCGTTATAAATGCGGGGCTGGAAGATAATTGCAATAATTCAGATTTCTTTAATGAATTATCGGTATCTTAAGACAATATTCAAGCATGTTAAATATTTAAGCATATTAAATGTTGAAATTGAAAAATAGAAGAATGGTGTTACTAAGAAATATGTATTTTCAAAAAATAGATATAATCACATACCTGTGTACCAAACATACTGCACCCATACATATGTGCTGGCAGCAAAGAACACCCATTGAACGGGTATAAAAAAGAAACATATCATATCGGATGTCAAGGCTATGCATACGAAGAATACTGAGAAAGCCTAAAAAGAAATGTAAAGAACATATTGAGAAGTCATTATTTATTATGAATATTTACGCAAAAAAAAACATTTTTTAAATATTATCGTACTAACCAGACCCTGATATTTGAATGAATCGTAAACCGATCGCATTAACATCCAAAACGGCCAAAGGAATTCAAATCTGAATTCTAGAATAAAATCGGCAAGAATCACCATGGCCCACAATAACAGAAATTTCAGATACAGGAGAGTGCTGAAAACAAACGAAACAATTTATGAATAAGATAATCAAACAATATATGTATGCGTACGTTTGATTTTCAATTAACTGTAGAAAAGTACGTAGATTGTAATATATCATTAACATATTTAATAATAATTGGCGGCAAACACGAGTAAGAAAAAGGCCGAAGCGAGAACAGATGGTAAACGAAATACTCTTCTTCAATGGCAGTAGGACCCGATAACGTCAAAAATGAATTAAGTTAGGCCAAAAGTACGAAATGCACAATTTATAACTAAAGCTTGATGTACAAGTAAACTAAATTGCCATAAATATTTCGAATACAAACTTATTTAAATAATACCTTCCGTAAATTCCTTCCGTGATCTTGTTGCGCTTTATAGGCCTCCTCATTTTGCCGCATTCGGCATTTCGCCGCTTCATATTTTTTGTCAATTATGATCGACCAGGCTTAATCCTTGACGCAGTAAAACCGATTTATTTTAGAAAATACATTAAAAATAAATTTACAGTTCCAGAAAATGTCTTTTGTTGTCAACCTAGCCTAGGATCACGCCGTACTCAGTAGACGGCCGGAATCGGCGATCTATGCTCACGGCGAGCTGCCATACGTGAATAATAAAACGTAAAGAGACTTTTTAAGAGAGTACATATTTTCATTTTATCAGAATTGATATATTGTATCCGAATATCTGGTGAACAAAAAACCTAAATGGTGAAGGAAATTGTAATATTATTATCAATTTCTAAATAAAATATGAAGACATTTGGTTTATACAAATATAAATGATGATGCGTAGATCATCAGTGTAGGTATGTTTTAACAATTGCATAATAGACTCCAGACTTATGAGCTAAATGAGTGTTGCTATATTTTCAAGTGAAAATGTCAATATGTCAAATGTCAGAAATAGGTTACGCCAGAATGAAATAATGCTATATGAATTCGTTTTTTGATCGTCTAAATTAATGTATTAGATGAAGGAAACGCTTATATCATATTACACATATGAATAAACCTGATAGCATTTATCATGCCGAGGTATGCATGGAGTGACGACGTAACCTTACGTTTTGTCAGAGTATATTGTGAAAATGAATGTTTATGGAATCCTAAGCACGAAGACTATAAAAAAAAGGATAAAAGAGAGGCCGCTTTGGAGCGAATGGCTCAAGAAATGAGACAGTCAGTGGCCAATATAACTACAAAAGACGTTACAACCAAAATTCACAGTATGAGAAGTTCATACCACAATGAATTAAAAAGAATTTTAATGAAGTCGACAGATCCCGATCACATTTATACACCAGCTCTCTATTGGTTTTCTGACATGGACAGCTTTTTAAAAAATGTCGCAACTAAAAGATGTTCAGGGGTAAGTTTGACTTGAAATCGCCATAACTTGGCAAGTAACTTTGCTGAATTGAGGTGAACTTTGACAACTAAATGTTTATTTTCCATTTCCATAGATTAATGTGATGAAAAAATGTAACAGTTCTTAGAATTTTCAGACGAAGCAATAGTATATACTTTTGAAATGCCGCCAAATGATTCTGTTTAAAAAAATTGTGCTTAATAAATTCATTCCTTTTGCCACTTACCTTGGTTCAGTATTGTAGTACGAGTATGTTAAAAATGTAATGAGGCCTGATTTACATAATTTAAGTTTAATAGGTGCCATGGTAGTCAATCAATTTAAATATCCTCATCCCTGTTTCACTATATAGAATAACAGTTAGCAACTAATTCTCTTGAGAAATCTTATCAAGTTGCGTTCTATTCCAAGTTAGGGAAAAAAACTACCAAAGAAAAGTAAATAATATTAGAAGTTTTAACGAAATCTATAGATTGACTTAAACAACATTGACACACAACATTGATTACACACGTAAATAACAGATTTTGAATTTATAATAATTCTGATTTCTTATTTTTTAGCAATTTAAGGAAGAAACGATTAGTGAGTCCCTTGCCTAATCATCGCCAAATCAAAAGAAAAAAGCGCCATCGGAGTTCTCGAAAGTCAGAACCAGAAAACACCTTAGATATTACTCCGCTTCTGCAATCCATTACTGAGGATGAATTCGATGTATACGGCAGACACATTGCAATTCAGTTAAGAAATTTGAGCTTGGACAGAGCTCTGAAAATACAAAGTGATATTCAAAATATTCTTTCGGATGCACGGTTAGCCCAATATGCCGAAAATATGAAAGGAATCAGAAAATAATTTTATTTACAATAATTTATAAAACGTTCACAACTGAAAATGTTGATTATTATTTACATGTTAATAGGTCCTACAATAATAAACAAGATATTTTATAATGATTTCTATATCTTTCTTTAAAACTTATTCCTTCTTCAATTAGAAACATTATGATCGCGAGAGTCAGACTATCACCTTAATTGTATTTTTTTTTTTGACTGAATCTTCCGATAATGGGATTATAGCTACCAACCGGACTCCTTACTATCATTTTATTTATTTTTGGATTACACCACCGTATTCCATAGATAAGATTTTGTAAGAATACTTACAATAAACAAGCGGTGTTTTCTGGACCAAATTGGTATGAAATATGTCCACATGATTGGATGGGTTGATTGCATATTGTCTTGTGATTATCTAAGAATACTTTCGATAGTATAAGGTAAGTAATTAATGCACACAAATAAATAAATAAATTAAAACAAAAAAACAAACTAAAACAATACTTGCACAAGGAAAATTATGTTTTCATTAGTAGTTCAATTAAAATTGTTTAATATAGTTATCTGTGAAATCACTATTTGTACATACTTCAAGTATGGGACATAAATTTTGTTTCGAGTTTTCTTGATTTTCAATACACTTTATAGTGATTTATGAATATTAAAAAGTTTTAGAATTTATTCTTACTCCCTTTGACTGAAGTTTTTGAAAATCCCTTTTTATAGTAATTAAAATCATCGACTACAAATATAAAATAGTATTTTCATGCTTAAATATTGATGACATTTAAATATCTTTCCATGATAATGTGTACCGATTTGTACATTGAAAAGCTGTGTGGTCCTATTAATATGCTCTACTTTTTTAACTATATCTTCTTCGAAACGGAGCATATGGATCACCACACTGTGAAGATTGCCTTGAAAAGTTTTTTTATGAGTAGTAATTGTCAATTATTAATTCAACCAATTTGGTATGTGCGGTGTTTTCATATAGACTTGAAAAAACCTGTGCAATTTTTGCTATCTACGGAATACAAACCTGTGATCCTCAGATCGTTAGGTAGGCATGCTGTCCATTCACCTATCTATGGCGACTATTATATTAATTATATGGTGATTCACTTCTTTTTACAGGTGACAATGCCCCCTTGAAGTATGACAATTATGGATTCTGGATTAAAGAAATAAAAAGACATTTAGAATAAAGAATTGTATTTTGTCAATATATTATTCTTTGCGCTTTTTATCCTAAATTGATAAAATAGTTTTGTGTGATAAAATTTACAATAAAACAATTTACAAAATTTACAGGTGAATCAATAGTCATAATCCAATGTATTATAAATAAAATGAAATCTTATTCTAATAATCAATAGGTACGCGTGATAACACAATTTTTTTGTTATAATTCATCAAGTATCGACAATTTAAAGCCTTTAGAAAACTATACATTTACGATGCAGAAAATAAAATTACGTATGTGATGATAACTTTCATTTACTACAATGACTAAGTTTAATACTTTCATAGAGTTAGCACTGTGATTACCACATCAACACCCATCGCTAGGAATCACATAACACAATAGTTTCAAATAACACACACTGTACAATGATCGAGTCATTGAAATTGCAAAAAAATATACATGAAAATTGGATATCATTCTCAATTTTATTGTTCCCTTGTGTTTATAATAATATAACGAGTATATGGCACCAGAAATAATTTACACACGCCATTATTATTTTTAATTCA
This sequence comes from Rhyacophila sp. 25_7, assembly GCA_036584705.1. Taxonomy (NCBI): domain Eukaryota; kingdom Metazoa; phylum Arthropoda; class Insecta; order Trichoptera; family Rhyacophilidae; genus Rhyacophila; species Rhyacophila sp. 25_7. The sequence continues at coordinate 12,893 of JAPMAE010001872.1, read as the reverse complement.
CATCAGCAACGGTAAAAAAGGTGAGTTTGGTGCGTCAAAGTGAAATGAATAATTCTATGAATGACACAGAAAACATGTTTTTTTGATGATTTATTTTAGGTTTTGTTTAAAAGTTCACTTTGTCGACAACATTATCCTCCGCTTTGCAGAGACAACTCAATTGTGTATGTCTTCTAAGAGATATCTTGTGATTGGCAAATGAAGTAATGCGGTATTCTTACACATATTAGCCATCCAATGTTTTTCAATGACCGCATTGAGTAAAAAAACATTTTCATAAGGTCTATAAAAAGTAGAAGAATGACAATAATTGAGTTTAGAAAACTCTTGATAATTCAATTTATGTTTTATGTTCATTATATATATATATTTTATTTGTAATTTTCTCAGAGTTATAATATATCTATTTAGATTTGAAAAAAAACAAATGCCTGAGCTGTGGATAATTTGGTATACTTATCAGCATAATGCTTATGAAAGCGTGGAATCTGATGGAACATTTTTTAAAATACTATGTAATGATATTGATATGAAACTACTTTTTTATACATTTCTGTAAATGTTAGAACCAAAATTATTATTGAATTTATTTCGTGAATCAAATAAAGTAGTGACTACAAATGAATAGTGATATAGTACAATTAAAAATTAAAAGAGAGCATACTGACACATTATGGAGTATATTTTAAATAAGATAATTCCATTATATTAAAAACTACAAACACATTGACCTTTATGATCTATACTTTTTGGACTTGTCGGTTCCACTAAATATGTGGTGATTTTTTAAAATTGTCAATTTAGTGCATTTCTGGAACACATGAAGATTTTTTAAGCTCAATTTCATAGATAACATATTTTACAATAAATTGACCAATCGTAATAATGCAGTTTCAAGTGTATTTTGAATTTGATTATTCATTTGGTTGCGCTTTAAGCCTAACTATTGTTACCGTATCATCACAAAGATACATAGAAATTTTGGTCAATGTTACAGAAGGATGTTTGCATTCACATTCATGATAATATAATAATAATTATTAATCATCTCTTCGTAGACTAGATTGGCAATCGATAAATGAATTGTTACGCACGTGAAAAAGCAATACAGAGAAACTTGAGAATAATATCACCTACCATAAACATAGTCTGAATGTATACTTAATAAAAAGCTATATAAAAAAGAAGAAATTTTTGAAGCGTTTAGTTACAAAATGCAATAACAAAAATTTGTCAAAATTGATAAAAGAATACATTCGCATTCTTTTTATTTTGCACTATGTATGAAAATTTTATGTTCCAAAACCCAATATAAACTTATAAATAAATAATAAAAAGCGAAATGTTCGTGCATTGGAATATTCATTTGATTTTATAGTTTATCAGCTAATAAACGCCTTTATTTTGTTTTAATTTAACCTCTCCAAAGTGAGTTTTTTAATTACGGTTGCACAATTGAATGAAACTTTTTTCATTAATCTAGCTTTAAAATTTGAAATTTATTAAATATATGCAGTGCTATTATTGTATCATTTTTATTCGATCTGTAAATAATATACATACGAGTATTTTATTGCTCGGTGCTTGACGTGCATATACTCCTATACTTCTTCAATGCAAACTTTGAGCGGACGCATATGCGCGTCCATACTCATGGACAGGTTAAACATAGAATATGATGAAAATAAATCTTAACATAAAACAAACTTTGACCTTGAAACATAAAAACATTGTTTGCCAAAAATATTGAAATATGCTTATATCACTTTTTGCAACTAGATGCTTCAATTGCTAGTTTCCATTTTGCATAGTTCTTGCGAATTGAAATCAAACTAACTTGTGATTCGAAAAACATTGTATGGATATATTAAAAATACAACCAATTTAATAAAATATAATATGACCTTTATACGGTGATATATTTTACACGGCTCAAATTAAGTTATAGTCTCTGTTGCGGTGTTAAAGATTTACGATCTGCATATGATCATAAGAATTTTAAATATGGTGAAACTAATTGAACTTTAATATGAAGTATGATGTGTCGGATAGTTTGATTTGAACTATGTTATGCTTTATTCTTTTTTGATATTGCAATATTTTATTCTACAGATTTTGCCACACAAAATAATCTAACCACTTAAATTCACTACAGTATTTATTTATTAAATATCATATTTTTCACTGTACAATCAGAAATGGTGACTTACAGAATCTATATAATTGTATAGAGGCAACACATGTGAAATTTGATTTCGTAATGTTTTAATAAGTTCCAGTTTAACTCGCGTGTTTAAAGAACGCGTTGGTCACATTGATAATATTAACATTAATGTTTTTACATAAATAAATATTGACAATGCCGTGTGAGCGTATCTCTCGCCTTCCAGTTATTAAAGTGTTAAAACATTTTTGCACTTGAATAAATTAGCATATTTTTTAAATAAAACAGCTCGGATTAAGGAAACGTTACTATAAACCAATTTTCATGGAAAACATATTATGATTTTACAATGAAATAACGGTAGTTCAATAAGATATTGTAGATGATCGATTAGTGAACTAAATAAAATGCACATCGCTTATAATAAAAATATTTCCCGACACTTTTAGTAACTTAATTTGCATTTTGAAATAGCGTATTATAAGATAATAGATATTTGGTTTTAATCTGTGCAATTTCGCGCCTATCGGTTGTTGTATGTACTTTACCTAATATTATATTTTGAGATCACATTCTCGTGAAAGAATTCACAAACAAATTCAAAAAACATAAATGTATACCTAAAATGAAATCATAATAATATAATCCCTATTTAAGGTCTCCCAATATTATCATTTATGTCATCCCTCTGTTTATTTGTGGCACTGGGGACAAGATAAGGTATTAAAAATATTTTTTAAACTCTGATATCTTCAAAATAATAATACGCAGTAATATATTGTCATGAGATTCGATCTCAGCATTTTATGAAAGTCCAAAATTAAATTTCCATAGATTCATCAGTAGTACCTGCTGATGCTGATTGTTTTCCCTGTTTTCTCATTTATTTAATTACACAATAGGCGAAACACCTTTTCAACTCAAAGACAGAATAATTATTATGATTCTTTACAGAAATGTGAAGCCAATTTTGTCATAACTATTAATGACTGCAATAATTTGAAGAAAAAGCAATTGGAAGAGTTTTAAAATATCCAATTAATGTGTTATGCTTCTTCATTCTTATTTTATTATCAACGAAACAAATTATATAAGTTTATGGAAATCCAAAGTTGTAACACTTTATTAATGTTAATATAAACATTTCTATACAATTGATAGCAGTAGTAGGTTGACGTTTCAAACGACACTATTTGTAATATATTTTTTTGAAAAGTATGTACATTAAGAGAATATCACTGAATAAAGTCTCATCTAACACCGATTTCAATATACTAGATATATTCATTTATCATATCGTCGGTTCATAATAATTCATTTTTGATCCCACATTGTCCTGCCGGTAAGAGATGACGGATTAAATTTCTACTCCACGTGAAGTCAGATTTTTATACAAAAATAATACGCTCGTTTCACTTTCTCAATAGCATAGGAAAAATATTTAATTCTTAATCACTTCGTTGCACATTCACTTACAAATATCACATTGAATAATTAAAATTAAAATTTATTCTTTATGCCTAGTTTTTCTGAAGGTAAACGCTTTCTTTCGAGAGATATTGTGGGTTACGCTATAATGAATGGCGACTCGATTACTTCCGGTCCTTCCGAATTATCTATTACCTGTTAAAATTATTTTTGTATTACAACTAATGAATAAATAAACCAGTTTATGCATAAATAAAAAAATTGTGCGAGGAACTTAGTACTTTATACAAATAAAATTTATAATATAAACAGCACACTTTCAATTTTCGGTTTCTCGTAATGTGTACTATGTTAAACGCAGTCCAGAGTCATAAACTGAAACCATAAAATAATCCAAAACAGCACTGAGACAAATATTATCACTCCTCGGCTCTAAATAATATTTCCGTGTGAAGGGAGTGTTTCGATTGAAAAAATTACAAAATAGATTATGGTCTCCGGCAAAATGATTCTCAAAAGTCTAATACGCAACAAAAGAAACGCCACACACTTTCGGTGATAGATTCATGTCCCCAGGGTCTAAAATTATCAAACTCAGCTCACTCAGCGATGACTCGGAAAAGGATTAATTTAATCTTCTTCACTTCTAACATCATGATCACCGTCACTTCACTTCTTTAGAAAAATTAAACTAAACGTCATGATTAGATTTGTGTTCTAGTCTATTCACTATAGAATTTGGGGAGTTCACGATACCGACTATAGGATTTTCTTCGGGCGTTCTCAGTCTATCTGACAGATGACAGGGAGACGCCGCCAACAAGAGTCCTTCGTCGTTCGAGCCTTTTCCATCTTCGTGGTTATCGGATGTCGGAGTAGAAATCAGGCTAGAAGAGGTCGACGAGATTCCATCAGGGATGTTTCCTTCTGTGGGCGCTTCGTCGATTGACCCATCGGGGGCGTCAGTTTCGGGTTTCGTAGATACACCTGACTCTTCAGCCATCTGAATCCAGTGCACTCTATTGATGCGGACTCTTTCTACCATTGGCTCTAAGCTTGGAGAAAGTACAGCGAATGACTGAAATAAAAGAATATTACATAATTAGTAGCAGTAGAAATAACTACATCAGAGACTTTTTAAGGCCATCCATGCTTGATTGTAGGGAATATATTTTTAAACATGTATCTTATCCTCACCTCATAGATTGGCAGACATATAGAATCGATAAAACCGACTTGCATCATTGGAAGCTGGTCTTCTTTTTCTCTATTCATAATATCCTGAAAATAATCAATGATACATATTTTAATCAAGTACAAATTTACTTGGTCAAATTCTAATCAATTATAGTTTAATCATTTAACGAATAATGCATTCTTATGATACTAAAGGTCAAGGAGGATTATGAAATATATGTTTTAGTTGCGAAAAAAAAACACTAGATAATTATGTTATGTATACCATACACAAATAGTATGCAATACATAATTTTACTGATGTGTTCTTTTTTTATAAATATACAATTTTTTTAATCAATTAGAGAATGGATAAAACTTGAAGCTTGAAGAAGCAACAACATAAAACAATATATAACAAGGCCATAAATATATTTGAAAATAAGATACTCCAAATAATACAGACCGGTCAGAGATAATTAAGAATCAAGTACTAATGCTGAGCTCCTCGAATAATTTGGTGACAACATTGTTACTATTAGAGCAAAGAGATGCAAGTTGAGCAAGTCACATTTGGTGTAAATCAAACTATATCTCGTAAAAAGGTGTTTTTAAAGTATTCTAGTAAGAAAACTTCCAGAAAAGATGAGCAGATAACATCACGAGTACTGTATCTTTTGATTAGTGATCTTATTTGATTGAAGGAAAAGAGCTAGAAACAGAGAAGCCTGGCGGGCAGTGGTGCAGATGGACACGGATCTGAATGAATCATAGAGCCATATCATCATCATCATAAGTATATATAATTGGGTCATTGGATTGTTTTAATTTCCAATCAATCATCAGTGTGGAAACATAAATTATGACAATACAATGAATAAAACATAAAACTAGGATAATGGAATATATTTATGTTTACGTACAATGGGCGTGATCTTGAGCTCATGCCTCTCAATATCGCCTTGCTGGAAAAATTCTCTTGTGACAAGACTGGCGACACGTTCCTCCACAGGCCACGGCTTACTGATAGCCGCCAAGTCACAGACCGTCATGGTCATGGCACGGAGCAAAGAGCGATTTTCCTCTGTTGCCCACAAATCGGAATCAAAATTGTTTTCTTCTGAGGAAACCAGATTCAGGAATGCTCCACGTTTTCTAAAATACAATGAAATGGTGTAAATGATGATTGTTTATGATGAAAATATTATATGAACAAATTTAGTACAGTATACATAAAATATTTCATATAAAGTAATATGTTTTAATATCTATCTGATATTTTTCAGAAATGAAATGAAATATTATAGAATGAGAAAGTGCACACACCTAAAGTAGACGGCGAGATCGGTACTAAGAATGGCATCTTCCAATACTTTGATGACCCTTTCATAATCTTCCGGGGAGAGATGTAG
>JAPMAE010001870.1:6656-18539 GCA_036584705.1 Rhyacophila sp. 25_7 | reverse complement strand
ACAACTCATAAAAACATTGCAACAATAATCTAACTTAAAATTAATACATACCTTAGAAGACTTAATTAATTAAAATACATAATGTTAATTGGAGTGTAAATACATAACATTATAAAGAAAATAATATATGAAATACTTTTCAGAAATAAATATTATACAAAAAATAATTACGTTAAATATTCTTTTATATTATTGAACGGCAATTATTTAAATTATTCTGATTATACTAAAATATTAAAAAATAATTTATAACTGCACTTCATCTGAAAGAGCGAAACAAATTTATTTATTGTAAACACATAATGCTGACAATAAAACACAAAAAGAAAATGATTTTACAGCTTCTGCTGAGTTTTTACGAGAAAACGTGAGAGGTAAATTTCACAATTCGTTTGTATAAATAAGAAAAAAAAGGTTTCTTTTTTATCTGCAGCCTGCGAGTCCTTTGATCCCCCAGTGGCACAGTGACAGATTGTAAAACCGCTAAATAAAACGAAAATCTACGACAACAGAAAGAAAGCTACAAGACTATCGTTCTGCGGTCATATTTCTTATGAAAGTATTCTTATTTGGAAGTTGAAAATCCTTTGAATAGTACAACGAGAAAACTTATTTACTTAACAATATTTAACATTCTCGGGTCTAACTAATTTATACCGCAAATTTAGTGTAACTTTTTAAGAGTTTTATTTTAATAAAATTCTATTATATTGAAATTTTATCAAGGTTTTAATAATTTTACGTATATTTTAAAAACAACATAAAATACTTTCATTTGATACAATATTTTTAACTAATATTCAAAATATATTTTGTAGAAATATGTATTAAAATGGTGATGTTATTCTATTTTGTCAGCTCTTTTATTTAGATTCACAATAAAAAAAAAAAAATAACGAATATTTAAGGAAGTAAAAGTATAAAAAGCTGAACGTGATTCCTATTACGTTCTTCCTTTACTGAAACCAAATTTTAGAATTAGTTTTTTGTCTTAGTCCCACAAATATTTTAGGAAAAGAAATCACGTTATTATTTCGAAATTGATTTTTTTTTACTTATGCATAGGATGAAAATAAATATGTTTTGACTCCTTTTGGCTTGACAATTCAAATGATTAAAAAAATATTTTCATACTAAAGTTACTCTTACTTCAATTATTTTAATTAAATTTGACCTTAATATAAAAATTATTATAAAATTACAGTTTGAGAAACTTTTTCATACTTAATCATTCATAAAAATATTTTCCTCCATTTTTTCTTGAGAGTTACGTATTTATCACTGAAAGTAATCTCTGTCAAAGAAGCCTATGAAAAAACTGACATTCTGATCAACAATTGTAAGAAAATCATCAGATTTGTATTTTATTTTAAAAAGATTTTTTTATATCTGTCACATTCAATTTATGCCTAAAAATAAGAAGGTATTATTAATAATACAATAAAAATACTTACAATCTCCAAACATTAAAAAACATGTAAAATATAAAATTTAGTTTAAAAAAAAGTATACAAAGAAAGACATCTAAACAGAAACTTTTTTGTAATAATACATAAATAATTATAATTTAAATAGTAAAAACAATGAATTTTACGAAGAAAATAAATACACTTTAAAATAAAATAGAACTACGAGTATATCATTAAAGGTTAAAAAATAAACATTTATAATAAAAAATATTAACTTACGATTGAGTCACGCATTTCACGCATATTAAAAATTTGAATGATGATAAAAATAAAAGAATTAAAATCAAGATACACTTTATTTCAAGTCAATCTTATTTCAAATAATTCGTTATAAATTTTAACACAATTGCCCGAAATTAAATAAAGTTAAGCATTTTACAATGTTTTGCATTTTGTAATGAGAATATTAAATCGATTATGTTATATTTTATATTAATAATACTCTTGATTTTAAGCCGACCTTCTTTATATTAACTACTAATTTTATATACAATGAAATGTGTCATGAAAAATATTTCATAATAATATCATTTTTATCTACAATATGATGATATAAAATTTAAACCTTTACAACTATCCAATTTATATATCTCTACTTTGAAAGTCCATGAACTAATTTTGTTAGAAACAAAGGTGTGCAAAAAGCTTTCAATTACTTTCTCAAAGTTAACCATGCGGTTTTCAAAGTTTACGATCTATTTTATACATCTCAGATTAGGAAATCACAGAGTTTAAAGTCTTGACTTACAAGAACATGCCAAGTAGAGCATTATATTACTAAAAGATCACCGCTGTAAGCTTGCAAATTAGGTTGGGTTAATTACTAGATACCGTATTGTTCAATGAAGAATATCATTGTACGTGATATTGTTTTGTTAATTGCGTAGGATATTCCATAACAAAATGCATGCTTTGTTATATACTGAAGGTATAATCAAGAATTAAGCATTACAGAAAACATCTAAAAAAAATGTTTTTGTTAATTTTATATCAATATGAATAAAAATTAGCTCCGTAGATTGTACAAATTTATTATTAAATAATCATTACAAAAAATAATTTTTGTAACATTTTTTTTTTGAAATTTCGTTAAATCTAATAATGACCAAATTGTAAAATTATGCCCTTCTACAAGTATATTAAATAATGATTTTATAGTACATAGTATCAATATGTGCCGATCATATTTATTACTTATGCTGCAAATATTTGCATGTTGTTTAGAAAATATATAAAAAACAATTATTTTTAATGTTTCTACCAAAAAAACACAAAAGAATTTATTTTTATTATAACAAGCTTTAAAAATAGGTAATTATTTTTACTATTAGAATAATAAAATATTTAACGGGTATCCTTTTTACCGCTTTTAGTGTCAAAAAAAAAACTCCTGGTTACATTTTTACAGCCCAACATAGTCATTAAAAATATTTTTGTACATGAGAGGTTTTTGAATGTGTCCATTACTCAACTGCTAGTAAAACCAACAAAAAATTGTCTAACTACATTAAATTTTATGGGGAAAATATGTTACATCAGTATTTTTTTAAACGAGTCAACAAGCTTTTACAGGTCGATTTTACTTAGCGGTTTGTATGTTAACATTTAATTAAAGTGTACGTTATCAAAATATGCCATCAAACTTATAGTTGATTGCATAGTGAATCATTTTTTTGTCATTTACTTTATTTTTGAGAATTCCAATAAGTAATATTATGACAACTCTGATACCGTATATATATTTTGATAATAAAAAAACTCCATTTGCTTGATACATATAGGTATTGTTATGTCGTTAAACATAATTAATTGATTTTAACAAAGAGGTTAGAAAGGAAACATTACTTCAATATATTTTATTGATTGACAATTAAGTAAAAGTTTGATGGACTAGATATACTATTGAATTTATTTTTAATTTAAAAAAAGATTTATTACAATTGAAATAATATTTAAGAATTATATTTAAATGTCAGTTTAATAAATCTTGTTTAAAAATACAGAATATAAAAAAAGGAACATATATAAACATGAGAATTATTGTTTTTATAAAAATATTGTCTCAATATTGAAGACATTGTTTAGTGTCATAGCTTGGTTTAGTAAAATCGATATTATTTGTAGTAAAAGTCGACACACTAGCAATATTGCTTTGTGCTTATCTTAAAATACCAGCCACCGTTGTCCGTTCATATTCCTAATATTAAATGCAAGGTGTTTACCGCAAGAATTTACTCATAAAATAACAAAGTTACATATTATATTGATTAATCGTTTATATAATGTAGGAAAAAATATGATATCAGAGATTATAATGGAAATTTTGCGTGTAGGTATTTCATTAGTTCATATATTTTTTTAATTTCCTTGTTGCGAAAAATTTTAACCAAAATAAATTGCTGCCATACGTTGTGCTGATATTACGTATATATTATTAAACATTATTTTTCAGAATATATATTTCAATTTTTTTATTTAATCTATTAAGTTTTTTGAAGTATGCATCATGAAATACAAATAAATTTAATGTCTCATTCAATACAAATTAAAAGCTTTTCTAATTTCATACAGCCAAAAAAAGTTGACTTGATTTATCAGTATATCAAAAATAAAATTATTTTGACATAAAATACACTCTTTATAGATTTTTTTTGTAGATTGTAAAAAAATATTTTCAATGTTCATAAAAGGTTGAGGATTAGATAAAAAAATGTGGTGAGTTTTTTTACAGGCATTAGGTATTATGGAGGTTCAATACTTTTCCTTATAATGCCAAGACAAACCACAGCTTTGACGACCGCAGAGGTTTATAATAAGAAGGAGCAATCTTTTATTGAGATTTGTTTGTATCTAGCTTTCTCAATCAAAGCTATTTTTTGAGGTTGTATCAACAGTAATTTTTATATATTTAGCAGTTAAGTGTAATAGTTGTATTAATAATATGTTTTTATATATGTATTATATGGTCTCGTTTTAGGTTTTATTTTTATTATTTTAATGAATTTCGAAAAGTTTAATAAATTACTCACAACGAACATTATTGCAATAAAATAGTTAGATTGTGCAAATGGAAAATGCATCAATTTTTTGTTTATCTATAATGCCGAAAAATAATTGCAATAATAAATATTTATGAAATGTTTATTAAAAAAAAATATATGTACAGAAAGTCAAATATGTTTAACGATTGACATAAAATATTACAGTTCTCTAAAAATTATAAATGAAAACGTGTAGAGTCAAACTAAAATACTATTAATTTTAATAATAAAAAACTTAATTTTCAATATATAAAAATTTTCAGAAAAATATATGAAACTCGTTTATAGCTTATCCACAAAAAATCCATGACTCTTAAGGGAACGAAGTTTGCATTATTAAAATAAAAAAAATATCCATACAAAAAGATAAAATAAAATATTATCTGATATTATTTCAAAAATCTTTTATATATGGCCATATATTCAAAATTAACATTAAAATATTAAACTGTATTTTTTTGTCAGAATTACTAATAATATATCGTAAACGTTGATCTAATAAGTTTATGTTTGTTTTATTATAATTATATTTTTGGAAATAAAAAATTTAGGATTGTATGAAACAATTAAAACAATTTAAAAAAATATCAATTTATATAATATAAAGAACGTATTGCTGCTCAAGCAATATTAAATAGTAATAAAAACAAAATAAATAAAAAATGATCTAAATAAGAATGCATTGTTTTTAATACGGAAAAGTTTTATAAAATTATAAAAAGCTGATTAAGTTCACGGAAAATACTTTACTTTAGAAGTTCTTCTTTTATAATATGTAGTTTTATTTTTGTTCAAGACTTTTTACCCGTAGAGTTTTTCCATGAACCATGCTAAGTATTTTATTTATTATATGATCTCCTTTAAAGTCTTTGCAATATGGTTAGTTATTATATTTATTTGTTAGAAATTCCATCGGAAAAAATAACCTTTTCTTGGTCTTGGTCTTTTTTTACTATTACGTAGTTAAGAATATTTATATTGTTTATTATATCAAATCAATTAAAAAAACAGTTACGAGTATATCAAAACAGGTGAATTAATATTAAATTGAGTTATTTTTATAATTTACGAACTTGGGGTCAAATGCGTAGTATACTGAGCTTTGTTCCATTTTAGGTGAAAGGGTAATTAAAAAGACTTAATTATTCATCATGATTTACGTGAACGTATTTCATATTACAGTACACAGTTTTTATCAGTCTTTATTAAAAACATCAGAAAGTTATGCTAACAGCCATTAAATATGGTTTTTTTTTCTTTTCGTAGCTTAATTAAAAGAAAGTATTATTTACATTGTAATTTGATATCTCTAAAGAATGATTAAGTCTGGCTAATGAATCCATGAATTGCAGGTTTGATTTCGTTACTGGTAAAATGGATTCAATCGTTTTTATTAATTGTAATCCAAGCCATTAACTCAAATAAAGACTTCTATTATCCCCGAAAATTCTTCGTATAAATTATTAAAACGATCAGTATACTATAAAAGTATATGTATTTTGTTTTATATTGATAAAAATGTAAATATACTTTATTCAGTCCAATTTTTAGTTTAAATTTAAAAAAGGTTAATATTGTAAATGTTACATTTGAAATTTATGTTGTAAAATGTAAAAATTATGCCAAATAAACACAATAATTTTGTATAAAGTAATATAAAGTTCAAGCCACAGTTTTACTGCTCAATATCGTGTGGAATTTATGACTTGAAACTTAAATCAAATAAACTTAGTGTACGATAACAAATCAAATGCCTTATGCAATATGCACTTGGAGCAATGCCAATCTATATAAAATAGTTGCATGCTATTGTCAACTTGCATTCAATGTGTAGATAAGTTTTAAAGCGATAAAATTTTCGTCTAGAGCTACGTGCAATTAAACATATACAATTATGTTAGTTTTATATATTAAAATACTTACTTTTTTGGATCTTTTTGGGATTTCTTGTATGTGTATATTTTAAACTGCTGAAACAGTGAATATTTGCTTAACATTACTTAATACAAAGACAACCCATATTCATTCTTATACCAATTATTTTAACCCAATGAAGTTATTCTACTATATCATATTTTACTTTTCTAAGTATTTTGAATCATAATATCCAATATAAATTATACTCATACTTGTACCTTAAAATACTAATATTGCTATCTTTTACATTTTTCTGGAATAATTTAAAAAAACTCCGATCCAATATTGCTTAATTATTGTGTTTTAGAATTTTTTCTGAGTCAATCATAAATATTACATAATAGTGAAATTCGGCTGAGTTGAAAATTATTATACGAGTACTTTAACATTATTGAACATTTTGTACACACTGACTCAATAAAGTTGATACTAATATTTGTGTTTTTTTAAAGACGGTGCAAATATTTTGAATCTGATTAGTGTATCCATGGTAAGCATTTTTAAAAGATTTTTTTACAATTAACTTCCAGATCAATTTCGAATAAATTTGGATGGATTTGTATATTTAATTAACTAATACATTCAAATCATATTTTTTAAAGAACGACATTAATAAAATGTTGCATACACAGTTGTCAGTGCGCTACATATACGAGTAAATTGCACTTTAATTTTGATAATTTTAATAAAATACAATTCCTCATTACACTATGTTTATATATTAAAAAAAAATGCATAATATGAGACAATGAATCTTGGTTTTCTGTTTTACTTCATAAAATTCTAATATCACTTGCAGCCATGTCAATATCGCAGTAATATAATTTTATTTGCCAGCGCTTCAGAATTTTTCCTCTGCAGCAATATTGTGGCACACAAGCAAAAACTTTTCATCAGACTTGATAGATAGTATTTATTTTAAAATCTACATAAAATTGTGATATAAAATCATATAGTTTATTTATAATCTATTAGCATTCAGAAACATAGTGTTTTAAAATTTATATTATAAATACCTTCTTTACTAGACACGTACAAATTAGGTTTTCATCACATTTGACGTAAATGATACGTTGAACCCGGATTGGTCATATGTAACGAACTTTTGAATAGATATCGATCAGTTATGATTCTTATTCTGATGATATAAGGTCATAAAATACAACCATATGGTATTTTTAACAAATCTATGGAATGCCAGTCTAATAAGAGTGTTAGAGGATACAAAAGAATAGATTGGTCACATAGTTATTAAGAAACAACGTGTAGTTTTTGTTAATAAGCTCATCTAAATAGCTATCATAAATTTATGTAACTATTTTTAACTGAGTTAAATAACTCATTAGTTGTTTTAATTAAGTATTTTATTTACAATATATTTACAATAATAAATACTGATAAATATTAATCAAATAATCTTTAAAGTATTGCTATCCAAATGAAATTGATATACATTTCAGAAGTGTTAAAAATAGACGAAAAACAAAATTTTTCACTCACCTTTATACTCTTTTGGCTGTATGTAATGGCGTAATGGACGTGAAACAAAGCATTAAAAAGTGTCAAAAGTATCCCAGTAAAAAAATATTTGCTAAGAGTATACCAAAGTATGAGAAAATATCTAGAGTCCTCAGTTTTTATTTATTATACTATATAAAGCCTATAGATAGAGCTTTTTCTACTTTCATTACAATGTTGAAATAATACAAATTATTAAAAAAAAATCTCCGTTAAAAAAGTAAATAGACTTGAAATATAAATCAAATTTGAACCCCTATTTTTATTCATAAGAATTGCAATGCATCATTTTTGGCGTACTTTACGATATGAAATAAGCTGGCCAATATTAAATTTCATTGGATTTTTTAATATTTCATACAGTTTAAATTTTAAACAAATTGATGTTCTACAAAATATTATATTATACAAGTAGCTTATTATTTTAATAAAGTAAAGGTAAATTTCTGTAAATTATAATGTTAAAAATTTAGGTCAGTAATAATCAAAAAAGTTCAAGTGTGCGATATCGAGTAAAAAAAGTTTCTGAATAGTATATCGTATAGTAGCAATGATTATTTATAAATAACTATCAATTTTCCGGTTCGCAATCAGATCCGATGGGCCATGCAATTCCACCGGTGTATAAGCGATTGTTGTTCCGCCTCAATGATATCTGCTCGCGACATAGCTTTCCGAACCAACTTAACTTGGCGCGGAGCTTCGCGATAATGGCGTTCTGTTTGTCTACGTTTAAAGAACGTGTGCATTGCCCTGGTTAACACTATCAGATGAAGACTTTTGCGAGGTTTAAGGTTTATTCACACATATTCGAAGAAGAAAATGATACGATAAATTAAAGAAAAATATTTTTTAACATACTCTTTTGTACGTAGTACTAGTAAAAGTATTCGAAACATAATCATTAAAAATTAAGAGCCAATTTTTATGTTGTATCACTATTTGATAGTATATATGCTATTTTATTTGATTAAAAAATAGTTTGAAAACTTAATAATATTAAAATTGAACCGTTAATAAATATATTGCCAAAAATTAGTATTCACTTGTTATAGAATTTGTCACTTTCAGTAAATTACACGTGAGAATAAATAAATTCTGTTCTGTTAAATAAAAAAAATATAGTAAAAATGTAGTTTTCCAATTTTATTTAATGCATTTACAAGTTTATAATTCATGAATCTTTTAAAAATATGTTACTTAAAAAAAACTTACACGTAAAAGTAAAAAATAAATTAACTACAAAATATATCCAACTGTAAACGATTGATATTAAACTGTTTTGATACTGAAATATCTAAATATGTCTTTACTTTGTAAGACAACAAGCTCCGTGAATTTTAAGCTTCCTTTTGCGACACAAGAAACTTACATTCGATATAAAATAAACCGGTGCGCATTGCAAATATTTTGAGATAGCGTAACTACCACATTACGGATTGTACTTTCAGCAATATCTGATTTTATTGCGGTACTATGTATTTATTATTTTATTTAAACAAAAATCTATCATTAAGATTTTATCATACCTATATAAAATGAAAATTTGTTACAACATTTTTATGGGAATACCCTTTTTTATTTTATACATGTTCCATAGTGCCAAAGTAGGAGTATATGATCAATAATAATACTTAATACTTATGAATTCCAAACGATACATATCAACTTAAATTAAACTTGTTGTCTTAAAATTTCGTAACAAGGTGTTTTTCCACCGATAACTTAAATATTTTAAACGCTGTAAAAGTTTGAATTCATTTACTAATTTATGATACTAACGAGAAAAAAACATTTTTGAAATTAAACTATTCTAGTTTAAACTAACTTGATAAGTTGAATATTTAAGGGTTATACTTTAATAGAATAATATTGTATCATTTTAGAAAAAACAAAAAATGCAATAAAATTTCTTTTAAAATAAACGTTTGTTAAAAAATATAATTTAAATGTACCTATTTCTATTATTCTATTATCCTATTTTGACTATAATTGTATCACAACACCCCTAAAACTTGCTGGGGGAATTTGTTGTTGAAGATGAGTAAGCGATTATTTAAGACTTTGTAAGATATCATGATTCATTACTTGCATACAAATAGCACTCTTAGTATGCGAGCGTTAAATAAATGGTATTTGTTTTTGACTAAGTAAAGATGTGAGTATCAGACATGAATTTAGTTGAAGATTGGCCCATAAAATCCCATTCTGATAGCAAGATTTCTTTGCGATGTTCCATCTTCTGTGGCGTAGACCGCTAGATATTTAAAAGTATCAACACATTCAATGTTTTTTCTACTGTTTGTCTTGGGAAAATTTTAATTTGGACATGTGAAGACATTTGTTTTTTTTTGCATTATTATTTATCCGTTATTAGTTGCATTACTAAATGATAGTATAAAAATAAATGTAAAGAACATTTTATCAATAAAATAAATAAATATGATATAGATAAAATCTAAATCATATTTATTTAGTTTAGCATCTGATATAAAAATTATTAACTGCGCATCTTTTTCCTTATAACTAATCTTATTATTCATTGTCAAAGCAAACTTTGCGCAATAAATATGTATATTGTTTCTAGACGCAGTTAGTAATGTAATTTAATCTCTTTAAACTTAAGTCAAGCATGCCTTGCCGTGCATTACGAGTACCTATATATACTTATTTTAAACTCTTAACAGTAAAATGGCTCGGAAATATAACTTGCCGCGTAGACTATGCCGTACAGCCAAGCAATAAACATAAAAATAAATATCAAGCCATAGTTTAAAGTATTCACATATTATTGTTAATAAAAGAGCAGTAACATATTTTTAATAAATACATAGATTATAAAAATTCTACCATGAAGATTAACTTTCAGATGACAGTAAGAAATGGATGATTTTTGGTATACATTTCACTATTTAGTCATTATTCAACAGAATTAAAACCATTGTGTTTCTACAGTAATATTGTTTACAAATTAAAATATTATTTAATACACCCGCATTAAATTACTTTTGTGTAAAATAACCCCACTGGATCACTGGACATCTTATTTGCATACCAATTTTATGGCTATTTTTTTTTGTATGTTTCTTATTTGTATTTAAAATCATAACATCTGATCTGACAGTGATCTGGCAATATGTTCTATCGTAAAAATAGCTACTTTTTAAGAGAGTGTTATTTTTGTTTAAATATTAACAATTAGGCTTAAAAAACGCGTTATTTTTGTTTATCGATAAAGAAAGAATAACTTATTATTAATATACTCGTAAAAAAATGTTAAATGCTAATAATTGCAATTGTATTGCCTTAAAAAAATATCTTTTACAATAGTATATATTGCTTCTTTGCAATTTTGATGTGATTCTTAAGCACTCAAATTTTTTTCGACAATTGGGCGAGGTCAATTGCATCAAATTGTTGTTTAAATAAAAAAGTAAAAATTTTGAACATATTGTCAGATCACCATCAATTTGTTTTATAGATAATTAACCACTATTAATGCTTAAAATATAATGAAATACATAACAATTTTTCACAATTAATCTATCTTTTTTCTTGTTTACTTACTAAATACTATTTTTTTTCCTTGTTTATAACCAGAAACGCATTTACGTTGACATCTTTTTCAAAATAATGAAATGATTTTAGTAGTGACAGTAAAATACTTTACTTTGTTTAGATTTAAGATGAAACGTTAAATATTAGTCTAAAAGTTTGTTAAGTTTCGTTAAAATACGATTCGTTATTGCAATGCAGCAGATTAACATTTATAAAAAAATATTGTCTATTGTATATATAACGAGTATAATAACTCAATATATTAAATTAATATATATATTAAAACATCGAATATTTATATAATATATAAATCGTCTAAAACGTTATATGTCTTACAAATATATTCATACCGCTAAGTATACATCTATAATTAAGCCATA
>JAPMAE010001860.1:5083-15503 GCA_036584705.1 Rhyacophila sp. 25_7 | reverse complement strand
CTTCATTCAAGAGCGGATATGGTAAAAAGAAAAAAATAAGAAAAATATACTTTCAGTGAATCAATCACACAGTTAAAATTACTATAAGTTTAAATAATATTATATAAATCTTGCCATGACAATTGATTTCTGTCAATGACATTTATAATCGTATTATAAAAGTGTATTATCACTGAAAAACTATTGTTAGTGCATAAAATCCATTGACACTTCAGTGTGTATCATCACTTACACGAAATATATAAGAAAACAATGACAAGATTATTGTTTTTATCGCAAATTCACCTTCACAATCTTCTCGAACCGCCTCTTGTTCTTGTTTTGAGCAATATTGGATTTTTTAAAAGCCTTCGAAGCTAAACTTATAGTCACGGAAAATCAGTGCCGTGTATTTTCACGTGTTATTAAAAACACAATGAGAAAAATAATATTTAAAAATCGTCAACATTTTAATTCATTCTAATACTTCAAAAGAGTAAATAAATACATCGATATAGTGTAAAGTAAAATATTTTTTGTTTCTCTATGAAAATGACACATAAAAATGTATGGCTTTACATACTTAAATTATGAATTTACATAAATACATATGTAATAAAGTAAAACAAAATAATTATTGTACAATATAATGAATTTTATACATTATTATATGCTAGTAATAATATTTTTCAGTTTTATTTAAATTATATTTCATCAGATGAAAGCTTAATTCAAGGTACTCATTAGTCGCAATTAAAATATGTGATTAGGTGATTTATGACTGAATTTCTAACAACAGTGAGTGTATGTCAATTAAGTGATACATTGACGCGTATTATTTGATAATGAACGACACTGGAAATTTGCAGTCAGCGAAAGTTTTACTCATCATGCTGTGAATTTTATAATTAACATAACCAACATATAACAAAAAATTGACAGCGAGTGCCAAATGAAAGAGTCACGAAAAGGGTGGTAGTATATTTGTAATCTAGAAAAAATCTTACAACATTGTAAGACATACATACGAGTATTCACAGACTATATTGATATTAATTGTTAGCAGTAGTTTTTTGGATACTGCATTCATCCAATCAAAACGATATCATTTACTGTTTTATAGGTGTCAAAAAATTTAGATGTTTTTCGAGTTTATTAGAGATAAATATCAATTAGAGAATTGATAGTTATTCACATTTGTTAACATTAGTTCACTCATAACATATTTCAAAATAATCATTACACTGTGAAGATTGTGTTCTGTGAATTGGAATGGAAGTGGTAGATTAATTAAAAGCCACATATCTACATATACAATAATAGCATTTTTATATTACAAATAGTTTTTTTTGTAATAATATTAAGTATTTTATGACAGAGTGCTTTTAGGAACATTGATTTGAACTATTTTTGTGATTAGAAATTCTTACCTAAAGATGCCAAAGGCGTTGATACGATGTTGATTTTTAAAATTGTAATAAAAAATAAAGTTAACTAACGCTGTATGTACATATTAGGCTTTGGAATAATATGTATGAACTTAAAGAATACTTGAAGTATTGGCAAATATAATATTACGCTATTTCTATTTATACTAGTGCATACAAAATAATCAAGATATATTTTCATCAGGGTATAAAACAATACTTTGAAACAATTTAAATTGAAAAGTGGCCGGTATAGATTAAAAATAACGAACTAACGTAATAATACAGTAGAAATTGAAGTTATGAACAACTTTACAACTACAGAAATTACAACGAAAAATTGTCTTTTCTTTATAATTTTGAGCTACAAACCTATCTACCTATCTACGAAACAAATTTAATCTTTTATGCCATAATATTATTAAAAGCTTTAGATTTAAGTAAATGTTTATAATTTGACACTTAAAATGGTATCATCCTATCCAAATATAAAAAATTAAGTAATAAAATAACAACTAACAACTTTGTTAGATAATATTTGATTAGTCACGTCATTAAATTGATAAAATTATACTTTTAAGTTGTATCTATATTTCACGGGGTGAAAGGCGGACATGTAACAAAATGTTTAAAAAATTATAATAAGAAATTAGAATGTATAATGTGACAAAAACGTTTATTCATATAATATATAAAAGGAGACGAGTATAATTAATTACACTCTGTCGGAGATATATGAGCGTATGAAGATGTTTATCGACCACAAAAACCGTAACAGATTGCTTACTTCATTGAAGACCGACCTGAAAATAATGATATTTTTATTTGTTTTACATGAATTAATTTGATGTGCTTCTTTCTCTTATACAGGTTGAATTCTGTCACAACGAATGCCGAAATAAAGAAAATGTCCGTAAAATGAACGATTTTTTATAGAATCAGGAAAACGTTCTGTTATGTTCTCAATTTTCGAATAATGAAAATGAACTTTTTATTATTGTCGCAGTAAACAACGAAAATAATTGATACGCTAGTATGTTGGTACCTTTATACTCATAAATTTACGAAGTTGATCTTGTTTTAATAAGAAGAAAACTATATAAAGATAGGGCGTTCTGGTGTGAAAAACTTTGTCAGGTAAATTATTCCTAAATAGGAGAATTAATAATGACACTTTGCGTTAGTAGAATAATTTGATTTGGAAAGATGTTTATTAAAATAACAACAAAGTTGCTTAGAGTACAGACAATATTAGAATGACAAATATTTTTATGCGTAGCTTTTTCTTATACTACATGTTTTGGGCGGATATGAATATTCTATCAATTAGGTAAATTAAAAAGAGACATCCAACAACATTGAGTTTTCACATTATTAATTGGATGTCAAAGAAGCAAACATATTTCGTTTAGTATGTGGAAAAGAAACGAACATGTTTTGTTCAACATGTGGTTTTTTTTCATCGGCTGAGTAAGGTCAAGCCATTTATCAATAATTGAGAGTATAACATCTCATTACAAAATTCATTAAAATGTAGTAATAAGTTTAGCAAATACTTATTTCTTTTAGTTTATTATTATTAAATTAGTATTTTTAAAAATGGTCGTTTATTATGGGAGAACAACTTCTGTACAATTATTATTTTGTGAAATATAACGAAAAATTAATTAAGGTACAACGAAGTACTGTGTGATGGAATTTCACAGGTATAAAACTAAATTTAATTAATATATTACTAAAAAAATACCTCATTATGTTTAAATAAAAAAAAAAATATATTTTCAAGATTTATTTTATTTGATTTAAGACTAATGTAAGACTGGAGTTTGATGTCTGACTTAAAGTAATTTGGACACTGCAATTTCGGCTATATAACTAACAATTTTACAATATAATTTTGGAAACATATTCAATTTACATTACATAAAACAACGTATTATGAAAAACTAGCATATAAAGTTCCTTCAAAGCGATAGCCACGTATTTTTTTCTATTTTTATAATAAATTAGTTTACATATTAATAATAAGTTATAAAATTCATCAATAACATTCAGTTGTATGAGCGCCGCAACTATTGAGAAGTACAGGCAAGCACGAAACTAATCTTAACTAATATTTATTATTTTTTCCGTATTTTTTTATTGACTAAAAAAATAAAATGATTCATTTCATTTTTCATTCATTCATTTTTTTATTCTAAATAATAACTAGATAAATGAACATATGAATAGTCTGATTCGCCACTGTCATCCAAATTAATTGTGAATTCTGTTTCCATATCATAATATCGGTAGTATTTTTCTTTAATTTCTTCGACATGTCAACTAGTATAAAACCACCTTTTTTCATCAATTTGATTTAATCGTTCATTTATCACCTTCATTATGCCCGTCACAAATCTGTTCTACGTTATGTGAGGCAATATAATTTTTCGAAATTCCCCAGATATTTTTAATCGGTTTAATTCAGGGTGGCGGTGGCGGACGAAGCACTTGTATATCATATTGCTTAAATAGTTAATTAATCTTATAAGAAATGAAATTATGATTAAAAAAATCATATATTCGTACCATTGCAATATATTCACGAGTTTAAAGTTGTTATAAAATATAGTCATGTAAAAATATATCATTGAATGTAATAATACTAATTAAAACCAAGTTTTACCTGGTCACTTAAACATTTTCTCTTTGACGAAGTAGTGGACATCTTATTTTTGTAATTCCTGTACTAACACGGCCGAGCGATAAAAACACATCCTAATAAGAAAGCAGTCGACCCACCACTTTCAAACAAATTAAAACTGTATATGTACGATACTTTACATATAAATACTTAGCTTTCAATATATAAAAATATAATATTAATATATATTAGGATTCACCTTCATTAAATGAGATCAAAAAGCATTGAAAAATACACATCCAACCTAATTTGCTTCATAGCGCATAATCATTTGTATTGTATATCAAATAAGAGCATGCCTTTAGTCATGTTGCGTAGCACATACTCAGTTATGTAATATTATTTTATTTTTGAAATGATTTTTAAACTTGATTGACTGACAAACTCGTCAATAATACACTCGCAATCGGGCGTGAATATATTGAGATTTGCAACCAAAACGATAACAATATATGAGTAATTATATTTAAAAAATATATATGTTATTGGAAAAGAAAGTTGGTAAACATAGGCCAAACTTGAAGGCGTTCTACCAACCTATTCAAGTACTGCACTTATAAAATGGTACTTAAAATAGGTCATCAAAGCAAAATCAATTAAGTTTACTTTGTGGTCTTGCCTACATTTATAGCTGAATAAAAAAGGTTTACTAAGATCATCATATTGTTGTCTAAACAATCAGGTTAAGTATGTTATCATAACAATGAATAGATTATGCAAATATTTTATAGTTGTGATGTAACTCATGATCATATATTATCTTTATTTAACTAGACCAGTGTCTAAATAAATCATTGCGCTGAATATGTCAATATTTGACTTTGCCTTATGCATTAAAAACTTAATTAATTTTTAATAACATGACGATGCTTGGTGAAAGATTATATACGTCAATCTACTTTGCGAAGGCGTGGTATTAATATTTAAGCGATTATGTGTCGTATTATTTTAAAATAGTGAATAAACGAGATAATAAACTTGAAAATAGTTCAAAACAGTTTTAACTTGTTATGGTTATTTATATTTTTAAACTGAGTTTAGAAATAACGTAAGTATTAATATCGTACTGTCATATACAGAAAATTGATATAAATTGAGGTTTCATAACCTCAATTTTTCATCTTTTAAGGAGCTTTAAAAATGACGAATGTGAAAAAATGATAAATGCATAATGTCTCTAATATATTATTATATGTTGAATACTTAAAGATATTAGTTGTTTTATAAAAAAAATAATATGTAATAATCAGAAAATCAGATTTTTTTACGAAGAAGTCTTTCATGATATTCTAAAACTATACCACTGTTCTAATGTATGTTTTGGCTAGGACTAAAATAATAATAACGAATGCGAGAACGATATATCAACCTCTATTGTACCGAGCCTTGCAAATACAAGAATTAGGTTATGTGCTAATGAATTCATATTCCTTAATTAACAAAATATCAAATTTTCACTATGATCAAACTTATTTGACCAAAAGTTCTCTCTATAATGGTTGTTTGAGATATCATGTTGTCCCCAGAAATATTTACACAAAATATGTTTGAAGTTCTGCTTTCAAATAGCAATTCCACCTACTAGATTGAAAAAAAAAATATTATGTTTGTTATAATAATTAGCTGAATAAAATGTTATAGAGTGTGATGAATTTAGAATTCTTAAGAAGATGTTTGAAGGAACTTCAGTATGCACTCAGCCCATCGATCGCCCCAGAATGAGATGGGTGGATAACTAGAGATGCAAAAATATTTAGTATGAATCACTGGAAAGAAAGTGACAGAGACATACAAGCTTGAAGAGAGGTTGTGCAGTCGTCCATGAATCTGAATGGATCGAAAAAAATCATAGAATATCTGTAGAAGAAAATTAATTGATTTAAAGTAGTGTAACCTATCGTTACTCAGCGAGTTAATCAACTTTAAAAAGAAATGAGTTCACACTTCTAATTTATCATACAATGTGACAAATATTAATCATTCGATAACTGAGTGTATATTATATATTGACGTATAACTCAATAGATTTTTTGAACTCGATTAGTGTTTGAAAATAATACAGTAGCAGTCATTGAATATCGATAACGGGGGAAAATTTTTAAGTAACACATCAATAAATCAATTAAAACAGTCGATTTACTATAATGATTAAATACTTGCGTGAATTAATAAATAACAAAGACTATTTAGAGGTGTTTTCTTTTAGTATGAGATTATATAGTATTTAATGTGCCGTCATGTGATGCATAATGATTTTTTTATAAAAACATCAGATTATAATTGACAGTTTAAGTGAGAAAGGATGCTGTAACGTGTTGTTTCATATATGTAATAGCAATACAAAAATATAAGTATTTAAAAAAGTTAAAAATGGGTGTTGTCGTTTGTTTGTAGGTTTAATTTGATTTAAAAAGCGATGCCTTAGGTTATTTCTAATTATTACTACAAAACACCCATTCATTGATATATGTTGATGTTATATGATGAAAAAGCAATTAATAAAAAACATATACGTTTGAGATAGTCAACATTTTATTGAATAACCGTTTAGTAGTAACATGAAATTTAGAATATACAACAATAAGTAAAAAGCCGAATACTGAAATGGTTAAAAATCCTACCTATAGCGATTTGTTCGATTATATAAATTAAATTGATAGCAAAATTTTCTAGAATAATGTTTCAACAAATCTTTAGAAATAATTGTATTGCTAACTGTACAAGAAGATAGAAATTTTAATGATGAACCTGTTACGTAAGAGCTTTAACGTTTTGATGAATATTAGTGTGAAATGCCCTGTATGAATAAATATTGATTCTATTCATACATAAAAGTAAAATAAATGTATTTGTATCGTAAAAAAATGTATTTTTAAACCTGTTTCCGTGAAAATGTTCAAACTAAGACTTTCGGACCACGGGGTATAATTAATTTTGCTAAAGAGAATTTCTTGCTGGTGGTCGATGGAAATGATATGATATTGTACGGATACAAAGCTCTAGTTTGCTATTTAAAGTGTAACGCGGTGTACAATCACGACGGAGAAAATTACTTAATTAGACTATTTACGGTATGATACGATAGAAGGACGTAGAACAATGATAGATTGTGGAGCCATACAGAACGCCTTTCAATTTCTTCATACGTCAATTTGAACGTTATGATATTTTGATCAGTTTGATATAAACAAAACCTTGAAGCTCATTTCTAAGGGTCAATTATGAGGACTTTCATTGTGACATTTTAATTGGATGGTTTGATATTTTGAAAGCTGAATATAATTGCAGCCTAAATTAAAAATTAGCAGCATACTTGCTGATAACTAAATATTATCAACGCGAAATCAATATTGAGAATGATATTTTCAGGTAGGTTAGGCTACTGAAGCAATACAATAAAATTTGTGGAAAAGTTACTCAATTGAATTGGTGCTAGAAATTAAAACTAAGTAGTAATCGACTCATTAATAAGTATCTTTACAAATAATTTTGTGAGTAATATAGTTATATTGAACTTTATATATTAAATAATGTTTCAAATAATTTACGATGACTTTAAAAGGCATTATTAATCTACAATGCCTCATTTAATTTCAAATTTATAAAACCAAAACTTTGCATGTGTGCTAATGCCGGAATCTTTGAACAATTCACGGCCAAACTAATAGATAGGCCAAATTATAAATGCGGTCACAATCACCACATCGCTGAGATGCCTTGTGTGAGTGTCGCTGATGTATTTATCTCATACGGAGTTATTAACCAAGATCACCTCTCACACGGGTTCTATAGAATACGCAGACACGGTGTCGACCAATGCCAATTTCAATGTTTTAAATAAATTTGCGGCATCTTACTGGAAACAATTTTTCATAGACTCCTAAAATAATTCGTCGGTCTCAAGTCTGGGTAGCCCAGCTGACTGAGTCTATAGCACCACGGGGTGCATAGAGCACCTCATGCCACCGGGGACTTAATGAAAGGGAGATTGGTACTCATTCTTTCTTTTTACTATCTAAAATCTTATCTTCCAACACACCGTGCATGGTGATACCGTCATGTGCGACTCCACTACGGGCAGGCTTAAAATCAAAGTGTGTAAATAAAAAACATTGGTTTTGTGAAGAGTCAGGCAGGCGACCGCGCACGATCGCAGTTGTGAGTACTGACGGGTCAGTGGTCGGTCCTTCAAAACCTCCACAAATAATTCACGCTTGTCTTGAAGGTGAGTGTATAACATTGTTAGATGCGATAAATCTACAAGACTCACAAATATATTGGAAGGAACTCGAGTAGGAATTCGGCCACATGTCTGCCTCCGTAAGAGATTGGCAGATACTGTTCGTTTAAAGTAATATACATCGTCGTTTTTATGGCATAAGTCATTAACTGCATAAAATACTTTGCGGAGAAAATCACTATTAAAGGTTAAACGATACTATATGCTGATTGGGAAGTTAATGCCTTTTTGCATTTTTTCCCTTGTTATTAGCTATTTATTGCGGTTAATTAGATTTTTAATACACTTATATTCAACATATTAATTGATTTATGCAAAAAATTTAATTTTATAAAAACGTAGTTAATGACTATTTCGAAAACAACGATGATATTTAATTAGTGTTCAAACTCGTGCTTAATACTTATTTTAACAGAAATTTTCATATTCACTGTGTTTGCCGGTTTGACAACACTTCCTGATATAACATATATATGTATACAAATAAAAAAACGATTGGAGTTTTTTTTATGTTTAATATGTATTAATTTCTAAATATATTCAATCTGGTTATCAGTTATCAATTTACTCTACAACACTTGGTCGTTAAATAAAGGATTTGTGTACATATTATTTTAAGTATAATATTTGTTATTTTTTAAATCGTAAAATCAACAAGCTTAATTGTTGACACTTTCTATCTATACTGATTGCATTTGTGTCGACATATATATCATTAATGCTGTACGGTTAGAAAGACGGTTTTGAATTTTGACAACTAAATTTCAAATTGTATTTTTTGACGTGTAGGAGTATTTTGACCCGTTAATACTAGTAACTCTAAGATGACTCGTTATATTGCTAAAAATAAATCTTTTGTCGTGCTTTTTTAATTATAAGCGATTCAAATTAGGTTTAGACGTGTAAGACGAAAGTAAATTTCACAAAAAACGTGTTCATTGTTCGTGATACTAATGTTATTTCTAAAATGCATTTCTTCTATAAGTACAAACATTTACTAATCGATTTGGAATGCCAAAATAGTCTGGAAAGTTATTTTCAGTTAGTTTAAAACGTAATATTTTATATAAATGTTCAAATCATATAAATATTACTACGCGTTTTCTATAAAATTAATTTTTAATACTAAATAATTATTTGAAATAAAAACAGAGTTTTATATAGGCTGGAGAAAATTGCTGGAAAAATTGATCCTGGAACGGAGAGTGTCTTGAATAGCAATTTCTCGAAATAATGTAATACGTTACTTTAAGAAAAATTATTAAATTTACGTTAATACATAATAATTAAATGCACTAGAAAAGTTATTTATATTTCGACCCTGTTTAGGTAAAAGGGCATAAACCTCAGTTTTTTGAAAAGTGCTTTTATTTGAGAATCACAATGTATACAACTAAATACACATTCTGTTGAAAGAAATTAAGCCGAAAATGCGGAATTATTATCAAAATTCACCACAAACACCGGAGTTGTTGTAAGTAATGATGTTTATAAAAAAAATATATATTGCACCTTCCAGAAAAAAAACTTGTTACATACTTTTACAATAATTCTATTTTCTTCTAGAGTTTTTTTTTAGCTAAACGTTTATGGTTGGAAGCACATAAGTTACAGTCTAACTACGTATCTTATCAATACTTAATACGAGGCTATATACAAGTATCCAACATCAATGTATCTTCTATAAGTAAGCATTACATGATTCTAAAAAACAGAATAAATATACATTGAAGTAGCTTTTCGTGACAAAATTAATAAATTATTATATTATATTTTAATAGGAACAAAACGTTTCTATATTTGAAAAGAATAACGTCATTAATTTTTGTCATGATAGTATATGCATGCGTATACGAGTATAATACGTGATAGAGCGATTTTCTCTATTTGATCACTTTATATTGTGTTAGATTTAAAAATAAGAAAAATATGTCATCAGGATTTTAGTATTTTACAGTTGATAACAAAGACAAATCTAAAACAGTAAATTATATAACAGCTACAATATTAATAGAATTGAAAAAAAATGTGTAAGAATTATGTGATAGTGATTCATACAGTCCTTCTATTTATGCACATCCATTTTGG
>JAPMAE010001859.1:6470-18572 GCA_036584705.1 Rhyacophila sp. 25_7 | reverse complement strand
TTCCACGTAAAATAAATATTTTAGACAAAAATGTGGGATAGCCCACTCTGGCATTAACCGCCTCAATTAATGAATGAAAAATGTATTTCTTTTTCTGGCGTAGCAACGCATGCCGGGTTTCAGCTAGTATAATATAAAAAGTCACTTTCGTTAGGCTAGTGGATAACACGTACGTTTAGCAAGCAGAAGTCACGGGTTCAAGGCCTATGTGGTCATAAAACTTTTCAAATGTTTATTCATTTGTATTGTAGCCAGGATTCAAAACGGTTGAGGTAATAATTGACAACTCGTAAAAATATGAATGTTATAAAATATTCACGATCCATTATGGTCCATCTCGGAGCGTATATGGAATTAAATGAATATATATAATATACCACGCTGTGAGCGTATTTAAGCATAAAAAAATATTATTCACAATAGTACGATATTCACTAAAAAAAACATTGTGTAGAGTACAGGGTTCCAATTTACAATGTTATCAACTAATCCATCTCAAATGAAATATTACATTTGTTGCAAATATAATTCGGCAGGCAAATTTATCTTCATTTTGTAAATACAATATATTTCCATAAAAATAATTCCGTTTCGTAATGGTTGCACGTTTCTGCAGTATATAAAAAAACATCAGCACATACGCCAATTGCTACGCATAATCTTAATTATATTTACATAAATAATTTGCCAAGAAATAATAAAAAACTATGCTTGAAGGCTTACGTTTAAAACAGGCTACTCTAAAAATGACTGAATATTATTTATTATATTAAAATTTATAAATAAATTAGAATATGTGAGAGTGCTCCATCAATACGGAAGCAGACAATGTATTGTTAATTCATAGACAAGAATCTGATAAAAATAGACTGTCCGCCATATTTGCAATAATGAATACTTGTATCACAATTAGCTGAATATTAACAAAAATAATATATTATATCCTGATTGGTGAGTGAATAGCGCATCCGACTCACAAGACGAGGATTTAGGCTTCAAACCCCGTAGCTGGCGAAGATTTCACAGGTATTTTCATAGGCATTCGAACCAGGACATGGATCGAATTGGTTGGGCTAATAACTGACAATTATTACTCATAAAAAACTGTCAAAATATTCGTCGCATAGTGGAGATTCATATGCTTCGTTTCTGACCTGTTGTGGTTAAAAGAAAAAAGAAAGAATTGGGTTGTGAAGTCATCGCAAGGACCGTTATTTAAAATGTCTAGTGTGTAGTCGCTTATGGACCTAAATGGGTCAAGTTTTACATAACTCACCAGTGCACGCAATCATGATTATGCGCAGTAGTCATATTAACATTTGCACGAATATATAATTCTTTGCCAGTTCGCAGCGAAGCTATACAGAACGGTATTACCATGCACATGAGTGCAAAAACTACAATTTAAAGAAGAAAATAATACTACCAACTATCTATTTGCCTTGACATACAATCTTCTGTGACATGAAGTATTCTATGCATCCAGTGTGCCGACAACTTAATCAATCCGGCCGTCCAAGTTCGAGGCTCGAGACGAGTCTACGCAAAATTGTTTGGTATGGCGGTAAGTATCCACGTTTGCCTAAATATATCGTAGTGCCAGAGCCGTGTGCTTTCTCGTGTTCCTGAAAATATGTTTTTGAGAGCTCTCATTTCATAACACGACCCGCCTACCAAAGTTTCCTTCCCATAAAAAAACATCAACTATTGTATGAATAAATTGTTTGAGGACCACTGCATTGGCACGGATGCCAAATCTTCAGGGTTTTCTAATTGATCCAAGAATTTCCCGGTATAGATTTTTTTCGAATAGTTGCATGAGTTTTTCTTATTTCTCCGTCGAGCTCCAAGGTTCATATATATATACAGAACTATCTAAGTTTTCTTCAACGTTTATTAAAAAAAAGTGTTAAAATCATGCAAAATCATTTAAAGATTAAGTAATAAACCAAGATTCAGAATTTATATTCTTTGCGCCTGGTTTTAAATTATTTTACGGAAATACTTTCATTCCCAAGTGACCGAACATCAGTCAAGCTCTGAACGGAGCAAGATATCAATCAAAATTAAAAACGAAAAACATTGACAGTTGCGAAAAGTATACTGCTCAAGTCGAAGAGAAAATTAAACTTTCTATTACTCTTTTTTCAAGAGAATAATCAGAATAATTCACAAGTAGTTATTCGAAACAGTCAGAAATAATAACCAATGTATTTTTTTTCTGTTACGTTACAATCTACATAATGTTTTCATTAGTGATGCAACAACAACAAAAAGAAAATTTGTCGGCTAAAAATCGATCTCTTACACATTGCGAACCATTTTTTTTTTTAATATTACGTCACGATTCTACGATTTTAATTTTTGAAGCATGACATTTTTTCTGTTGCCAGCAGTTAATCAAATATACTTACTCGTAGATAAACGCTTCAATTAATCTGTTACTTAAAACCACCACAGTGCTTGCTTATTCATAAGCTCGCGCCATAGACGCCTCTTCAAGTACATTATTTTGTATTTTTCATATTTTAATCTGTCATTTACCGAGACATTATACTTGTGTATAAGAATTAATAAAAAAATCAATCATTTATAAATACTATAAAAAAAATCATTCTATGATTAAAAAAAACTCTATTCTTAGTAAAGAAAATATCATTTTATCAATCTTTTATAAAAACGTGTCAGTATTGGGGGTTTTATTTAAAAACACATCATATCAACATACTGTAGTTTTGAATTACGGGCCTGATACCGGGCATGTCAGGATTGGTTGTGCTCGCGGGTCGTAGTTTGGAGACCCATAGTCTATAATATTGAAAGCCACGGATTGAATAATATCGTATAATCTCAATATTTTAATATAATTTATTTTACATTTAATTTGTAAGGAAAATAACCTCAAAGACGAGCGAGTAGACTCGCCCTACTTATTTGGGCGGCGTTCTAGGTGCAGCAAATGAGAGAGGGTAAACTATGACCATTCATGTGCTGTTCTTAAAATTGTAAGCATTATTTCATTCACAAGTCAAATTTACTCAGTTCTATTATTCGTACAAATAAAATTATTGTATCACTTTCAAGACATAAGAGTATCTGGTTAAAGTATACTAAATACAACAAATTACTTACAATACTATAATCAGTGCGTAATAGACTTTTTTTTTTATGTAGCAACACTCAATTGGCAATAAGTAAATGATTGTTAATAACATAGGCTTGTATATACACTTCGTTCTGTACGTAATAATGACTTTGTAATAATCTTTCATAGAGGAAGTTAATCTAATTTAAAACGAAATGAATTGCGGCCAAAGTAACGGCCCGCGATACATGCGAGCTATGCAATTAAATTAAAAAATATTTTTGCCATATCCTGGTACTGTAGATTCAATGTGCTTTAAAATCGCACTTAGCTTTATTATGTACGAGTGTGTCGGAAGTATAAAACTTTATATGCCAAAGCCGTAAGTGTATTAGCTAGTAGAGATATATATATATATATACAGCTAACCCTCCTATTACACGATATATAGGTTCTTAGAAAATTCCGTGTTATACGTAGGGCCAGACTAAGACCCTTAGGTGCCCTAAGCACTTACTGATTTTGGTGCTCTCTTATACTCCTAATTTAAAATTTGCCACTACCCAGCCATGCCAAAGCCATGTCATCAGCAGAGAAATCAACCCACAACCCTGAATCTTTGGCTAAATTGTGATTATTTTCATCGTTTATAGACAGAATAATTTTACTGTCATCGCCATGAAAATGCCATGCCACTAAAACTTCATTTTTGACAATTATTTGACCCCCAAAATTTATTGCAAGGTCATTCAGATCAACATTTGCAGATAAATTCGGCTATGGAAAAAATTTGTGGTCCCTCTTTTTCCTATGATGCTCTATACATCTGCTTAATTTCCTTAAGGGTTAATCCAGCGCTAGTTATACGAAACTAAGAGCCAATGCGAAATCGAGAGATGCGTTCCGAAAACTTTTTAAAACAAAGCATTTCTTAAAATATTATTAAATATACGAACATATTGTATTAAACAAAAATAAACGGAAATAAATATAGTATTGCACTATTAAGTTGCACTTTTGTAGATAGCGTTGTTTGATTTTAAGCCCTCAACATAACATACATTCGAAAACCCGGAAATGTGTACTGGTAATAAATTTGATAAGCGAATATATTATATTTTCACGTGTTGTAAAAGTGTATTATTCCGTTTTTCAAAGATTATTTATGTCACATAAAATTATTAGTCTTGTATAAAAATGAAATATATGATTTTTATTTTTGTCGCGTAACACTTTTAATCCATCAAAATATATTATTATAAGTGTTTTTTACAATTTTTTTTTTGTATTTTGTGTTTTATCATAGAACTTCCACTCGCTGAACGTTGATTATTTGGATTGTAAAACATGTCGAAATTCTATACATAGAAAAAAAATGACATTACTTGACAATGGACTATCGTATCTACATATAAAATATTTAGATCGTATTTATAAAATCTTTACTGTAAAAATACTCCAATAAATATTGTTTATGTAATAAAACTTATGGATTAAAGGCCAATATAAACACTACTCAAGCTATATTGAAACCAGATAATTATTCAAAGACTATTGATAAAAATAATAATGTATTTATTTCCAAAAGAACATTGATTAAAATGATTATCAATGCAAGTATTTATGGTAACTTCAACAGATTTTAATAAATTATAGCGAATTGACAATAAATATATTTCGGTGGCCTTTTAACAAATTCTACAGGAAGCTAAAAAACTGAATATTTTCGAGAATATATTTGACATCTTTTTCCTTCTAATTATTAAATGAATATTATTTAAATGTACAAGTAAACTACAATTAGAAGAAAAAGATGTAGATTATTCATAAATATTATTTTTTTTAGCTTCCTGTAAAATTTGTAAAAAGTCACTTATGGGATATTAACATTAGGCCATTATTTTTTTTGTTTTGTATTGTATAATAGTGAAATATACATAAAAATTATAACGTTTATCATTTTATTAAAAATCTACCTCACTAAATCTAATAACTACAGCGAAAAATATATGTTATGGAGCGATACCATCATTCTAATGTGAAGGATTATGCAAGTCGATTGAAATTCATATTATTTAGCTGATAATTTCGGTCGTATTAAAGAAATAATTGGTATTATTTTTCACATTTTCATAATATTTTAATGATAAAATATGTCGGGATATAAAATATAAAATGTCGTGTATTATTTTTTATGCATTGGATATAGCCAAGTAACATCGATAGAATGTTAATCTATGCATAATTCTATAATATTTCATGTTTTAATCAAAGAAAATAGTTTTAAAAATAAACCAAAAAAGTTTACACGAAACAACAGCATCTGTGCATAATTAATGAAGTTATCAAATAAATATATTATACAAACGCCTTCGTCTTGACAGTCATAACATATTTACTTGTTATAATATTTATTATCACATTATATACAATATAACATATTATTTAGTTCTTTTAATGCTTATATTATTTCAATATACAAACATTTTATATAACATATAAATGTAGCATTCATTCCTTATATTCTTAAACTTCGTATTTTTAAGTGGACAGACGGAGGTGGACTTTGACTGTGGACAACGAATTGGGGGGAAAATTATTTTATTTAATTCTAATTTAAAATTTGACATTTGAGTGTTCAAAATTAACAAGCTAATTTGAAAATATTGTAACAGACGAAACCTGTCTTGAAACTAATATAAAATATTTATGGAGATACATAAAACTGTGTTA
This sequence comes from Rhyacophila sp. 25_7, assembly GCA_036584705.1. Taxonomy (NCBI): domain Eukaryota; kingdom Metazoa; phylum Arthropoda; class Insecta; order Trichoptera; family Rhyacophilidae; genus Rhyacophila; species Rhyacophila sp. 25_7. The sequence goes on along the minus strand of JAPMAE010001859.1, from coordinate 12,754 downwards.
CTACTTCAATATAATGACTTACAACCAACGATTGACAGTAGAAAACATAATGTTTTTCATTCGTTTTTTTTTGTACTCATATATTTTGTTTCTTAAAACATTCGACCCAAAATTCAAATGTTTATTACGCCTCGCTTAGGATACTGAATTATTTAATATTACGAACTCGTTTCTATTAACAATATAAAATTCTGAGTGTACGTAGCCATAGACAATGAACCACTTCTTGAAAGCCTCTGCGGCCGAGTAAATCATCTCTGACATTTCGCTTTATAACAAGTCGTAGAAAAAGTCAGTGTGAAAAAGAAACAAGCTATTATTTTGTCATTACAAATGTTTATTCTGAGTTAGAAAAAAATCTCATGATGTAAATCATTTAAAAAATACATATTTCAGCACTTACTAAAAAAGGCCATTTATAATTCACATCGTCATCATTATTAAATCCCAATCTCGATAAATGTAGAGGTTTCCGTAGTTTCTATTCGGTTAGACAAACTTCAATCACTGTGGACTTGGCAGTTCATAAATTGATTATTAATAAGTTTGTTTCATAACTAACATTTTAAGAGAATGTTTTGGCGGAAATTATTTTTATCAAAACTAGGAAGTTAGCCTCAAGCCTCCTACTGGTTACGCTCAACACCCGGGGGAAAACACCCCCGTTTGCTATTGCTCACCTCCTTTTATAAATAATTTTATTCCACAATAATTTAAAATAATCCTCTTTCAACAAAATTGAATCAAATCACATCAATTTAGCATATATTGTGTTTTCAATTATCCTTGTCATATTCTTATGCGTATATTATTATAAATATGATCTCTTCGTATCTAGAATGGCTTGTAGCTTTTTTGTGGCTTGATATACGTAATATTTATAAAGTACAGTGAAAATCCGTTTTTAGGTTTTTGAAGGGACTGAAAAAAACACCTAAATAAAGAGAACACGTAGGTCGGGGGTTATAAAAAAAATATAGTTTTAATTTAGAAAATCACGTTTATCGGCTTAGTACATATTTTTGGTTCAGTTTAAAGCTCTTTCGATTGTATAAATCTATTGAAAAGTTTCGTCTTGTACGCCTTTAATACTAAAAAAATAGCTTTCAAGATTCTCAATGTGCCTCTAAAAATATTGTTTTGTTAGAATTGGATGGATTAAGTTTACCTGTTCTTTACCAGAGAGTTCTTCATCGGACAAGCTTTTATGGATGGATGGAACTATCGATATCCATAATATCAAATGTTATCACATTGAAATCAAGGTCAAAATAATTTTTCAAAGGTTTGATAGAAATTGGTTCCCAGCTATCAATGGCATTATGCTCCGTAATGTCTTCTACTAGTTCTCCCTCATCACTAGTATCTTCTATTTCATCGTCTTGTTCCTTGTCGATTGCAGTCTCTTCCCAATATTCATTTCAAATATTATAAATTGTCGCGCATTTAATTAAATGATTAAGACGTACATTTATGGAAAATAAAAACGTAAAAGCTATATACTAAATGTACTAAAATGAATTATGGCTGTATATACTGCACACGAATATCAGAAAAACGTAAATTCCGGGCATGTACAAATGGCGTTTCACTGTATGACAAACTTTCAATCCAAACGGATTCCAACATTCTAAAAAGCTGCCAAAGGCTATATTTGGTGCAGAGCTTCCTCAGATACGACTAAGATACAAAATATTCTAAATTAAATTTATTACCAATCAATTTGATTAATATTATTATCATACGTTATAGTTTCCTAACTTTATTTAATTTACATAATGGATAGTATTCAAAGTTAATTTAAACTTACGCCATTAAGTGCTTGAATCGTGTAACCATATTAAATTGAATTCCAAGATAACATTGTTTGCTTTGATAGATGCGCATTGAGATATTAAATGATTTTTGTTTACAAGTAACCTAAATTCTTATATATATGAAATTTTTAATACCAATATCTCAGTAACTTCAAAGAATATTTTTTAAATTAAAATTATATGTACTATAGAAGAAATGGTATATCTTTTGGCTGTGGGGCCATATTATGGATGAAAATTTTATCGCGGGCCACATAATTTTTTTGAACTTGTTTGAAAAGAAAAAAATGAATATTTGACAGAACATGATTATATCACCAACTGAACATTGTTTTCAAAATGTACATATGAGGCGTGGATTTCCAAAATCAACTAGTGTCGATATTACTTATTTTTTGTTATATCCATTTGTAGTGTAAAATACAATTTGCAATTGAGATAACGAATAAATATGTAATATCGACACCGTAAACGGTTTTTTGACATTTGCCGCAAATTTGTTGAAGTGAAATAAGTTGATTTTGGAATTACACGCTTCATATATATTTAAATGAAAGTAATTTATAAAATCCTGATAGAATTTCGGTATGTATCTGATATGGTCCGCGGGCCGCCATTTGCCCAGGCTTGACTTTATATGTACCTCCAAGGGTTTATTCTAACTAGCTGGGGTCTATATCAACAAAAAAAACTCCTTAGAAGTCAGTATTCGGTAGGCAGGAGTCTACAGGGGAAAAAATCGGTAAGTGATCTACGGGGCAAAATGTTTGGAAACTTCTGATCTAGTAAATGAAAGAGGGGTATAATATATTATTATTCAGTAAGAATTCATAAAAATATCTTCGTCTCGCTCAAGTGTAAATTGTCTACAACTTCATGATATTTCGTTGAACAGAGCACTCTATTTGATTAACGTTTTAGTATATAGAAAAGCTGATGTTCTTATTGATTTATCATGTTTTTATTAGGCACACATACATCTATGGCATCTAGGGTGGCTAGGTTTTTGTTCAACCACTTATTAGTTGGAAAAATATATACAATAGAAGTAAATAACTTAATTGATAGGTGAAGAAAATTGTAAGTAATATTATAAGACGCAAAATTAATTTATATAAAATAGAATCTACAGAATCCTGAATATATTCTACGTAAAGAATTTATGTGACAAAATCTACTTAATCTAATGTTTGCTTACTCGGGTGTAAAATATGTCAACGCCTGAAACGAATTCGTTGAATATATATATATTATAGTAATTGCTTTTCCACGATGACATTATTGCTGGTGGGTTAGTTCTCTTTTTAGGTATGTAAGATAATTGTTGTTCCCGATTCCTGAGGTGGTGCATACCAACTCATGTAAACCAGAACAGTAGTTTTTAGTCGGAAAAAATACTAAACTTGCGTAAAATGTTGCATTACAATAAGTAAACATGTCTGAAAGAAGCACTCAGGTAATGAGGAAATCAGATTTGTAGCTCTAACATTGACATCTTTACGATATAATACGATATTAAATTTCGTTCTAGTTTTTTTCTCTCTCATAAAATGTCGATTTTTTTATATTGCTAAATACATGAACTCGCTATCCGAATGGGATAAGACATCGTCGATAAGTCACGTAACACTGAAGGAGTGACCACCAACGTATACGTGGTGTTACAAGGGTGTGGGTGAGTTAATTTGTATTACGTAAAAAAATATATTTGAAATCTCGTAAATTTCACTTCTATTTAAAGTTACACAACCTTTGAGAAGAGTGAGGAGGGGTCAAGCTGAATGTTTACATGGTGTTACATGGAGGAGGGGAGAGTAAAAAAAGCGTAAGAAAAAACATTACGTGGCTTATGGGCGACCTCTAAGCTGGACCCTTGAACTTCATTTGAAATATCTAGAACTTACAGTTGTATTCAGTCGAAATCAAAATGCTGCCTACGCAATGCTTGTATGAATATAATCTGTGAAAATTCGCTATGGTAGCGAATCACTGTACCTTAAAATAATCGTATACCAACCTTTTAAAACATATGCATGTAATCAATTATCAGGGTGCAGTTGGATAACTACATTAAAAATGAAATGATTAGGGAATGTACCATGTAAGCTATTATCATATTTTAAGTGAAGAATGAAACAATTTGCATGCCTCATTAGGCTAGTGGATAGCGCATACACCTAGCAAACGGGAGTCGCGGGTGCAAGTCCCGTAGCTGGTCGTAATTTTTTCAAATATTCATTCATTTGTATTGTAGTCAGGACCCGACATGATTGACCTAATAATTAACAACTATTGCGCGTAAAAAACATCTGTTTGAAAATCTTTACGATGTGAAGATCCCATGTGCTCCATCTTGAGGGTATATGAAATTTAATAAAAATAACATGTATTGGCTATGTGCTGCTGTAAATGCTTCAATCGTATCTCAAACAGTGACAGACCTATTCTTCACGATTTCCATTCAGATAATCGGGTTCCGTTTTTGTCGAGAGGTCTACTTGGGATACTGGCATGACATGGGAAGATGCAAAAAGACTGGCCAGCGATAGAGACTCATGGAAGCAACATTTGATGCTCAGATACTCCGGTAAGGGGCGTAAAATTGATGAAGAAGAAATTCATGTAATCTTTTCTGGCTTTTTGGCAAGCTGTGAACGGTTAATCAATATTAGAACATTATTTTTTCTTTTAAAGGTATATTGAATGTTTCTTTATTTTTATTTTAATGCTCATATTATAGTCATAGCTCTGCGTTTTTGTATCTTAAATCATCCAGAATATTCAAATTTGTCTAGCAAACTACATTTTGAGTTGTGAGAGTTAACTCGCTTCTGGCACTTAATCGGTTGGTTGGTAATACTTTAATCATGATTCGGCCCTGCAAGTGTATGTACCTAAATAATATTTGCTCCCTGTACATACCAACTTAATGTGCATAAATAGTAATTATATATTACGCGTTACAACACATCTGCACCGTTTGATTACAGATTACATACATTTAATGTAGTAATATAATAATTATAACGTTCTTTTACGTTGCCTATATTTACATTTCAAAACAGACAAAAAAACTTGTAACGATGAACAAATTAAAAAACATTTGAAGTGCGTAATAGTCGGAAACATACTCGTAAATGTCAGATTATTTGACACGCGATACAATATGATCTCATGAAGAATAATTCGTTATCCGAAACTAGAATGAAAACTAGAACGTGCAATAAACAAGAGTAAAAATCAGAGCCTATTGTTTACTTAGCTCGTCTATAGTACGTCCTACGCGAAACATAAATTATTTATATTGATAGCTGTGTTGATTTAAAAAAAAATAACAAATGGCGTATTTAACCCTTTAGCAACGGGTCGTTGGATTTACGACCTTTTGAGTTGGTGATTTTACATGGATAAATACATTTTATTTTTTATGTAAATAATCATATATCTTTAAATTTGTTCTCAATTTTCGCCTGTTCATTGTTAATTATTAATTAAATTCACTATTTTGTTTATAGTAAAAATTTGTTGTGGTATGACTATACGCGAAATGGGGTGATAAAGGAATAGACCGTGCAGCCTCTCATCACATCTAAAGTGAAAATGAGGCGTTGGGTGTGGCTTGGTCACGTGCTGAGTATGCCTGAATTGCCTCATCTTCAAGCCAACAGAATTCCATCGTCCCGGGAGGCCGCTGACCACCATACACAGGATGTATTCGGCGGAGTTGCGGGACGCTGGCATGACATGGAAAGATGCAAGAAGACTGGCCCGTTAGATTCATGGAGGTAGCATGTGGTGTCCACATGCTCCGGCTAAGGGGCGTAACATAAGAAGAAAGAAAAAAATAGGAAATTCTCAACAAGGCGACATCGAGAATTCATTATACGAAGATTCATTTCATTTGCCGTAAATCTATAAGTATGATGAAAAGGAAATACAATATATACTCGTAGACAGTTGAAAATGGTAAATGAACAGATGAAACTGTTTCGATATGATTTAAGTATATAATCTGTTATTATCTAAAATATCGGCTGGATAAATAAATATTAATGATAGTCCTGTTGAGTTGACGTCAGTTTTTTTGATATTACTTAGATATTCTATACCATGACTACCTTTATAAGAAATATATTATAGATTAACAATTTATTTATTTCAGAAGCAAAAAATATTAAGTAGCAGAGCGATGAAGGCCGTCCGAACATAATTTAGCAATTTTGTGACATTTTTACAAACGCAAAAAACGTAAACCCAACCTTTGTATTACAATAATTATCACGTTTTTAGCTATGTTTACATTGCATCTCGTCTAGAATAATCTTTTATGAGTATGTCTATCTCTCAAACAAAAAATCTTAATTAAAATATAAATGCTTTTTGAGAAAATGGTGTATCTCCGGGGAATACTTTAGCTTTTAATAGACATACGTCCGATAATTTTAAGTAATGTGTAACGGAATTAAT
>JAPMAE010001854.1:2592-14913 GCA_036584705.1 Rhyacophila sp. 25_7 | reverse complement strand
AGCGCCAGGATCTTTCCGGTGTTCCTGTATCCCCCGGCGGTCTTCTCGCCGACGCCGCGCTTCCGTGCGTCGTCGCCGGCGGCCCTCTCGCCTCGGTCTCCCGTCTACTTCAGCGACTTGAGTTCGGTGAGACAAGCCAGCTCCGGAGACCGCTCGTTTCCCACTCCGCCCAGTTTCGCCCGCCTGCGCTCCGTCCACCAGAGGTACTCGCAGGAGCTGCCGTCGCTGCGGGCCATTCGAGAGGAGGCGCGCGCGTTGGTGCCGCCCTCGCGCCGATCGCCGCGCCGCCTGGCTCGCTCCGCGCCGGATCTCGCCCGCCGCCACTCCCACTAGCCCTCGCCCGAGAGCCGCTCCTCGTCCAGCGGCTTCGGCAGCAAGAACACCTCTCAGCAGAATCAGAGCAGTCGTTCGGGCAGCACCGGCGAGTGGCGACTCCCGCCGTATCGCCCCCCTCCGCCGCCCCCGGCGCCGTCGCTGTCGCCCTGGCCCGAGCTGGCCCTCTTGGGTGTCCCGCCGCTTCCGGACGCGGCCGACGCGGGCTCCGTCGACGCCCACTACGAGTTCGATCCCGCTACCCCGACCCCGACGGCGTCCACGCCCACGGAGAGGCCGCCGCTCGCCACCGGAACCGGCAGATCGGGTCCTCGCGACACGGAAGCCCGTCTCAGGGCTATGAAAGAGGAGTTCTATCGTTTCCGGCAGCGGCAGGCCAGGAGACACCGAGACATGGAAAGCGTCTGTTGACGGACGGTCGATTCGAAATTTAATAATAATTATACGAGTAATAATTGATATAGACATTTTTATATTATCCCAGTGTCGATTCTTGTTCCTCGATTAGAGTGCGGCCCTCCGCATTCGCCTCCCTGGCTCGCCACATTTCCGTCACACGAGGGGTATGCCGAAAGGGTGGCGAAAATAAATTGTAGCACCCTTTAAAATTGTGCCAGTTGTGACTCACAAGCGAACTCAATGCTTCATTTGATGTACACCTGATTGTTGGTGATTTTTTCATAAACCTGATTGCGGTTAAGCTCCGACATGAAGAAGTATCGCTCGTTGAAAGACTTTATCAAAGTTAAAAAGTAACTCCTCCTACAGACTGAGAATTCAAACAGCGCACGAGGATAATCTGGGAGGATTCAATCCGCATTCTACTATTCGCCGAACGAGGGACTGGAAAATCAGTCGAGTCGAGGCGAAGCGGCCAGGGAAGGCGGAGGGGAGGGATGAGGCCTCGCGACATCTCTTCCGATCGACTTTGTACGTGACATATCTAGTGTATCGTTTCACCCCCGAGACAAAAAATTAAAGTCCGCCTTCTGAATATACTTCGCTTCCCGCATCAGAGGCGAGTCGGGTAGTTTTATAAACTAATTAAGGACCCGTCGGACTAGTTAACTGAGAACATTACCTTTAACGATGTATAAAATATTGTGATCTCAGAAGGAAATATTTAAAATAATGCAGTTTTAACTAATCTAAAGCAAACTTTACGATTTGATAATATATAAATGGTATTTATTTTAGGTGCGCGTGAAGGATCAACGATGTTTATAAAGATAAAGAGTATATATGAAAATGATTACATATATTAGAGTGATGATTCAGAATGGAGAAGTTCTTAGTGGATAATGTTAAGATAATCTTGAAGTATGTTAGACCTAAGTATGTAATGAAAACATGTTCTAAATTTCACAAGCAAGAACCAAACTCCAAAGCCACTTACTACCGACGTAAATAATTTATCGTTGTTAAGGTTGTCATTCTACAAAGCATTTAGCATTTACTTGTACACTTAATATTACGGAATACGGAATACTACTACGACTAATTACAATTAAAATTAACATTAACATTAAAATTAAAATTATATAATTGTACGTACCGGCGCACCCGGGTAGGACGGACGCCAAGCTCAACAACTGTATAAAACAAATAACTTGACTCCACGTTTACTATACATACATATATGATATATGATACATCTATGATAGAACACAATTTCACATTTTACTTAATAAGTAAGTAGGTATGAATTTATTACGAATCTCGATTTACACGGAAATTTATTATCCAACCGCTGTGGGAAATTCATGAATTTCAGCATTTCTCTCCATAATTGCGACTCCTTTTCTCGATACTCCGTAACAGACTTATTCTCACCGCTGCGACTGTCGACCGCTTCTCGTATCGGTTGGCATTTTGGAAATTCAGTTCTATTTTAAAAACATCTCGTAAAACATATAATCGAATCATCACTTTGACCGAATCGTCTACTCTGCAGTAATCATCGTTAACTGAATGGCATAAAAGACTTATGTAACTTAAATTTTCTCATTGTTAAATTTTTTGGTATCGAGGGCTTAAACTGCAAAATCGAAGGATCACGAATATAAAATAGATCACTTTCCCCGTAACAGTATGTACCGGTACTATTGTTTTAGAATTTTTATATGGAAGTATGAAACGCAATAATAACAGTTAGTAAAATTCTCACTTAAAAGGACATTATTAGGAGTTGTCAAAATGCTGTAAATTTGTGAATCATTTCATAACGGTAAATTGGTTTTTCAACCTACTCAGCTGTGTATGTTCCATTTATACTTTTATAATTATTGATAAACGTTACATATTATGCACGTCCGTCGTCAGTGGCATGAAACTTGACAGTCTCGTCTCGTTGCGATCTGCGATAGATTATTGTTTTAGAGGAAAAAGTATTCTTTCCCGGTGTGATTTGTACAGTAAACTCTCACCTGTCATAAAGTACACACTTCAAATGAAATCTTAGGTTATTTCCGGCGAGAAACAATATCATAGAACAAGTACAGGCCCAACAAAAATATTATTCAATTAAAATTCAAAACAAATTCGTGAAAACACTTGAATTGAACTGTCTAGTTACAAACAGCTATATAAGCACATTTCAATATTGTCTGCAAATGATGTTTTTATGTTTCAAGGTCAAATTTTGTTTTATCTTAAGATTCTTTATTTTCATTTTATTCAATATTTAAAAATAAGTATGTATTGGGTTTCGGAACATAAAATTTCACATGTGGTGTAAAATTGTGCATAAAATGCGAACGAATTTTTTTCTCAATTTCGACAAAATGTATTTATAATACTTTTAGTAACTAGACACTTCAATTCATCAATAGTTATTTCACATAATTATAATATCCTCCGATATTATAATTATTCAAAATGGGCGAATGAGTTTTTTTCGCATTAATGGGGCAACTTATGGGCAGGCAGTATATCGTTAAATGCACACTTCTGATGATTAAATTATATTAGGCAACCCCAGCGAGTTTTGTTGGATGACATAATATATTACAAGTGAGATATTGATAAGGTTTTTAATTGTAGAGTCGAACATACACAGGTGCGCAGGCTGTAATTTTTAAATATATACAAACGTTTAAATGTATATACATAAATATTAGATATATATACACACACACAAGGGCAATTTGCTCTGAAATAATTCTAACGCTTTACGACACAGGCGCGGACCGCGCTCCTGTGCAAACTCTATCAAATAATATATGAACTTAGTCTAATCAAACATTTTTAATCGGCGGCTCCCGAGCTCCGGGACCATCCGGGGCATCTTTCCGTCGACCCGACGCCAGCGAAAGCTGTAATCTTTTCATTACGTTTCTATGAAAACTGAGACGTAAATAATGTGACATGATTTTTTTTGTTTCTTACAAATAAACGCTAACCGTGGATGTAGAATATTGTAGACATTATTGTGCCTATATGGTTTTTCATTTATTTGTATGAAATCAAAGAGGTTTCTTTTCATTTTTAAAATAGCTATGTCACTTTTGCAATGCAAATATTTAATATCACGGAATTCGAATTCACGATGCGTAATGGCATGTCATTTTATATGCATCTGAAATTGACTCAGACTCTGTAAGTCTATCATGTCTGTTGAGGAAATATAAAAATACATTCAAATTTTATACAATCGACCTCAATTATAATTGAGCACTTTACCGGATGTCCATACCTGTCAGATCATCGAGCCCTCGGCCCATGATATATAATATGTTCCGAATTCCAGGTTCATAATGCTCAAATATGTTTTCATTTTTACTAGCTGTATAAATTATTATAATATTTTGCGACGATATTATATTTTATATTTATCAGATGGTCCGTAGGGTTTGCGTCGGCGAAGGGGTGTCCGACGTGCGCCGAGCTCGGGACCCGCTGCGTTACATGACATTACGTAGGTAGCGCAATTAGCCTACAGTCGCTGTAGAGGATCATAGTAATGTAGACTTTCAATATTCGTTTTTCAAAGATGATTATGACACGCAATATAAAGTTGTATGGAAAACATACAATGATGTGTTTGTTTGTAAAAAAAATACTTGAATGTTTATCCTGCTACGAGGTTTGATAAAAATTGATCGGTTTTGATTTTTCTTTTATTAAATATTACGTAATTTTGTATTGTTTTAAAAATATTAAGTAGACTGTGTCGGTGACAATTTGATGATTTCTATCTAAAAATATAGAAATTCAATAATTAAAATATGAATCATTACCCGAAAAATATTGTGGTTTTTTAACTCATTCCTGCCAGAGATTCGTCGTTCAATACGAGATCGACTCGTGGCGAGTCTCTGGTGCGAAAGCGGTTAATGAATTAAAGGAGTCAATTAAATATAAAATAAAAGAAATATAAGGGTCACTCAAATAATTACATCTAGTACCGTCGATGCTGCAAATTTATCACTCTGAACTGTTGTATTTATTTTTTAAGTAAATTTCATCATGCGACCTAGGGTGTTTCTGTAACCTTTGAATTAGTTGGATGATCGATAGGCGAATGTACACCCTCGCTCTTATTACAGCCATCGTAAAAAACATGAAAGAATTTAGTCCTCGAATTGTCACCCGCATAATAATTTCAGATTTCATTTTGTTTTTTGATTGCATTTGTCGAAAAATTTTATTCAACTAAATTATTATTTATTGTCGAAATTAAAAAATATTGCCGTAATTCGTGCGTTTCAGTCCGGGAAGAAGAGGATGTTCCCTAGCAATAAATAATTACATCGTGAAATCTGAAATAGAGTTGTGATTTTCGCTACATATTGTTATGTGCGTATATTTTACGTTATTTATAATTTCAAGTACAAATTGCGGTAATTTTATACTATGTTATATTCATTAGTTCTTGAATTTGTTGACTTCTTTAAACGTTTGAGTAATAAAGAGAATTGGAGGAGAACACAAATGTATGCTTTAAAATAAGGGAAATATCCACCGAAGATTTGTTTAATCCGTTTTTTATAAACTTATATGATTACGGTAGCCACTTTTGACTCTGCCGGCGAGCAGAGAGCCTAAGAAATTGTATTTTCTATTCAGTTGTTAGTTTTAAATTTGTTTTAGTTTTTTCTGACATCGGCCATTATATTTGAAAATCGAAGCGAGCTGTGTACATAGTGAAGTGTTGAAAACGTGAAAGAAATATTTTGTTTGAAAATTGTATTAATGAGAAATGAATTCAAATCTCTTCGATGAGTGAAATAATGCGACATCAACCCTGACCCGTACGCCTATCGCGGCTCATTCATATCGGAACTGTAAAAGAATCCCTCTAACGTTGATGTTGTCTGTGAAATGTTTCATTTATCAAACAGATTGTGGAAATCCATCTAGAATTGACAATTATAAATTAAAATGAATTCGAATTTGTTCAAATTAATGTATTATTTTATTTTCACAATTTCACTCCGACACTAAAAAAATACAACCGTGACTTGCATCCACAAATCCTGCCTCATTCCCAACTCTACAAAACTAATAACTCAAACAATACATGCTCTAGAAATAACATTTAGTACTGAATAATATGCCATCTATTCAGTTCACGTTCGAATGAAGTGAGTTTCTTTTTGACTACAAGATTCAGCATTTAACGAACTAAGCTTCACTGCTTAAAGAAAATACCGCTCCCGTTCAGAACTATTGCATCCAATTATACATATTTTCTTCTCGTTGTTTTTTCATGCACTAGTTTTCTTATTTGCATCTTAATTTCCCGGTTATTACAAAACTTAGAGTTGTTTTGTTGGACTGTTTACGAGATGTTCTGGATTCCTGCAACCCAGCTCTTTGTGAGTGGAAATAGGAAAGATTGAAAGTTAAAGGTAACTGTAGGATATGTAATGGTCGGTTCATCCATCACTGTTTCAATTCCTTTTGGTAAGTACGGTTGATTGCAAAATGACAGGTCAGTACCATAAATTGCTTCTGAAAAATTAGTTTTGGGTATGTTGCTAGAAGTATAATATTAACATGCAAATGTGTAGATTGAGATGGAGATGGAAAAAAAAAAATGAGATTTGGCCATTGTTAAGCAGTATACCTAAATAATATTAGTGAAATACATTGATAGATTCTCTACTGGTTCTCTTGTGGACAGATATACTGGAGTAACTTGGAATTGAAGAATTGAATCGGACAAGTAAAAAATAGTACTTTACACACTACAGGCAATTATACCTTCGAAGAATGATTGATGCTTGTGCTTCATCTATACAAAAATAAGTAAGGCGTAGCTGCCTCATACTGAACTCATGCAAAGCATGAGGGTCCTCGCTGACCAGAGGGCCCTTAATCTGTCTACACTAAATATCACATTTCAAGTAAAATTATATTTACTTCTGAAAGCGATGTATGACATACAGAATATCACAAAAATTGACTGAAGTACTAAAAATTTGTAAAAAGAAAAGTTTTTGCAAAGTTAGCCACAAAAATGTATGCATTCTAATATTTCAAACAGCTCTTCCGTAAAAACTCCAATGTGATATAGGATAATTCTGCATTACAGTAATGATATATAACTAATATCCACTGTCATACTATAGTTATTAAAATGATTCATACGCTGATGTCTCAATTTCTTGGCGCCTTGAGCCGACGACTTGTGAATCATGTTTCGAAATCTAAATGTTCAGACAAATACTTCATATTTCATCTCATGTTTCAAAAAACATCTGAGGAGCCTTGCGTGTGTAAATTTTGCATAAGAGCCCAAAATTCCTTGCTACGCCAACCACATAATGTAATTATTATTATTATTATTATATGAAACTACACCATTTCAAACTTAGTCCCGTGACAATTCCTCTAGAGTTCAATCAAATGCGAATAATAATGATCATATTTTGCGTATGTAAATTATTCTCTTAAAAAAAAAATTTACTGCGATTGGCCAGCTAACTTGAGCTTTTGATGATTATTGTATCAAATTAGAAGACTATGTCACTGATCGCGGTCCGGATGAGAAAGCATTAACCAGAAGTCAGTATCGACTTTAAGCTATCTCAAGCTCTCATAATCTGTGTCAGTTTCAGTATTACATTATTAAAAGTTATTTCTAAGGTCTGCCATCTTCGCACACCCCTGTTTCACGCATACTTATAGATTATGTTAAATTTGTGACACCCCTGCACTTGATAGTTGTATAATGTAATACCGCGTGTCGTAATCCCGTTTGGTTTGTAGATATGAATGGAGCCAATTTCCCAATTAAGCGCTATCGTACTTAATGAAACGTGGGCTCGTGTTTTGCGGATTGCCCCCCTCCCTCGGCCGCTCCGCTCGACCGGCGTGTCTCCTATCCTACGCCGCCACTGTACTGTTATCTATTTTTAATCCAGTGCATCTGAATCATTTATTTAAAAACCTGATCAATTATCAATTGCGCACATGAAATGTCGGATGATTCAAAGTCCTGTGCAGTTTTTCCAGCATTTGATTTAATACGAGTCCAAAGAGAACTACTCGTGATTTATAGCTGTTGATCGACTTAGAATCATTAATGAGTGTTTTATTTTAAGTTAACCTTTCACCGAAGTGAGTTAAGATTCTGAGGCGAGCGTCTGTATCATAAACTGCATTTTATCATGTGCGTCTTTAGAGTCGCGCCTTAGTCTCCCTGTGTGTAAATATACTCGTATATTGATCAATCTTAGTTTTATGGGCATTCTCAAAATTCACCCATCTCTCGATCACTACACAATTGATATGGCTAACTGTGCAAGTAAACCCCGTCTAGAACAACGTTACCAACAAATATCTGAGGGAAGGGTTATGTTGTTTTAAAAATATATATTAGAAGATATACAAGCTGGTCTAACATTTTAAAATTTATATCTATTGTATGCGATTATGCGACCGCAAGCCACCGCTGATGAAGCTATCATATTCGATCACTCACCTGAGGTTGTTCAAGAAATTAACAGATTCCACAAAAAATCGTCTTAAATTAGAATATCAAGTTGTCGTTGGAAGTTTAAAATCAATGCAAAGAAACGATTGTAGTGCATAACCTTACTTATCCCGACACAGATTTCTCCGTAACAAGCGACATACATAGCATAGAGAGTTTCGATTTTTCTTTAAATATTTGGGAGTGCAGATCGTGGGAGATGGCTCTTTGCAAAATGAACTTCGTATCCGGATGAGACTAGTTGGAGCAACCTTAAACGCCATTTATTCAATGATAGTGATAGTGAACCATGACAAGGTTCGAAAACAGATGCCTGCTGTGAATTTTAGGGGTGGGTGATTAATACGATTATACGCGAAATGAGGTAATTAGAGAACGAACATCGGAGCCTTTCGTCACATGCAAAGTGGCGATGAATCATTCGATTTAACTTAGCCAAATGATGACAATGCCTCAATTCTATCCGAACTGGACATGCCTCTTCAATCTGACCTAATTCCACCATCCTGGGAGGCCGTTGGATACCATCCACAAGGTATATTCAGGAAAGTTACGAAATGTCAACATGACATGGAAGAATACAAAAACACTGGCCAGCAATACGAGGACTACATATATTGAGAATCACAATGTACACAACTAAATAAACCTTCTGTCAAAAGAAATTAGCCGAAAATGCCAAATTATTATCGAAATTCAACTTTAGATTTTCAAAAAAGAACGACCTACTAAGTTTCTATGGAAAGGAAAAAAACCATTAAACCTTAATTTTAATGATTTTCCTTTAATAACTTTCTTAACAATAAGATCAGGAAAATAAAACACAAATTTATTGGTCACTTCAAGTTTGTGTTATTGTGACTTTGACTGTAAATCATTAAGACACGTTTTTCGTGCCTTTTGTATAATTTCTCGTGTTAGAGTTAATCCCTTTTTCCTAAATACAGTCGATATAATATAGTATATGACTGATGCTAATATTTTTTGCAGTTGTATGTGACTATAAACTCAGTATTGAATTCATTCTTTATGACCTTTCAATTAGTTTATTTTCATGTTTGGAAATAAAATCTTCATTAAATTCGTAAAGTTTCTCCACTTAAACAATACGATACTATTGTTTTTAAATCTTTCTTATCCACCGAATATATTCATTCATGGAAGCTATTTTCCTGGGCTGTTGGTCGGAGTCGGTGGAGTCGTGACATTTTAGGAGGAGTCGGAAAAAATCGACCGACTGACTCATTTTTTATTTTTTTTAATGAGTAACATTACGGCACGTGTCAAATGTCAACGGATGTATGTATATGATTCAGAATTCTGGGATTACATTATTCACGTCTTCAGTCATCATTTGGCGGTTACGTTTACGTATTCTATCGTGAAATAAAATTATATGACTTCTGTGACAAATATTAAATACGTAGCAAATTAAAAAATACTATGAAAATCGGAGTGGGAGTCTGAGAATAGAATAAAGCCAGAATCGGTCATTTTTAACCGACCCCACACCCCTGATATCTTCACATTTTCTTATTAGTACTTTAGAATTTGGGGGTGGCGGCAACTTTATTGACAATATTTTTTGACAGTAAATTTATTGTTATTTTTAATTAATCGACTTTCATTAAAATATAGACAAATAAATATCCCGTAAACAAAAAAAAAATGAAAGTTTGGGAAACGTAACATTTTTTAAATTCATATTAACAAAAATGTAAATATGCACAGGCTTACGCCGCGGGTGGCTATTATTTTACTCGTGGATTTTTTTCTTGTTGAAGATTGTATAATATTTCACAACTGACAAGGAAGTTGATACTTACGATTAGTTTTTATATAATAGTTATTTCCGTGCTTGTATTATGCACGGCAAATCAAAACAATTCTGTTAAAATTCAATAATCAAACGATTGAGACAGAAAATAGTTCCATGTCGCGTGCCGTTGACAGAGAAAACCAAATCTGCTCATATCAAGCCGTGCGATGAAATAACATTGAGTGGACTTAGTGCTACGTATATATTTTCAGGTAGACATTTAATGCGGATATGAAAGTGCGTTACAAAGGACAATATAAAAACCATTACTGACTGCATTGATAGCATACCCAAAATCCGCGGGTCGCCAAGAGGCCCGCGTAACATTTCATTCATTTTGAAAATAAAATGTTTCATAGGTTTGGAGATTGTTTTTTATAAATTAAAAATGTCTCTGATTAATAATTTGTTTACGATTTTTTTACATTTTACTTTTACTAGATCAGTATGGCCATATTATCACGTATAGCACGTTGGTTAAACCATTTTATGCATCAACAAGTCATTTAACTTCATCATTAGAGATGAGATATTTATAATTCAATAAATTCTGAAAACATTGCACAATATTATTTTAATAACACAGATGGATATTCAACCAGCCAAATTTAATTCCAAATTTTAAAAAATAATTTTCACCTACGAGCCAAAAAGCTTCGTCATACGTCTTTATACTCAATAATAAAAACCAACCAACCAACGAAAATCTGACAATTACCTATCGATAGCTTGAGAATTAATTGGGTTTTCTTAAGCAATGCCGTATAAATATATCTTCTAGCTAGAGTGTTTCAATAGAAACTCTGAATATTCATATATGTTTTTATCTACAACTAGCTTTCTGTAGAATTTAAATTTAGTGCTTAAGATCCAATATACGCCTCATCCAGCTATAGATTAATAATGCTAAATAAAGAAATGTTTTCTGATGAAATTCAGATCGATAATGTTAGTTGTTTAGTTAATATGTTTTCTTTTTTAACTATATCACCCGTAAAAGCGAACCATAAGGAAACCGCACATTGTTTTCATGAGTCCCTATCCTCCCATATCATGCCAGCATCTCGTAACTCCGCCGAATACACTCTGTATATACTCAACAGTCTCATGGGATGACGAAATACGGTCGGTTTGAAGAAAAGACATGCCCGATTGAGATACAATTCAGACATTCTCAATACGTTGCCAAACCAAGTGTGACTATGGATACCGTCACTTTGGATGTGATGAGAGGCTGCGTGGCCGTTCTTTCATTACTTCTTCGCGTATTCAGTAAGCTATTATTTTGTGACTTCGTCAGGTGCCATGATTCGCTATCATAGAGCAGCACTGCCAGTATGCAAGCGTTGGACAGTCGGCACGGTGATTTTGATGGAATACAGTTGTGAGTCCTAGACATTTCGCATAGGTTCGAAAAAGTATATATATGAAAGGATAATAATAGAAGTCCACTTTCAATGTTGGAACTGATTAAAATTATTAAACATAAACATTTATGATAGAGTAACCAGCAATTTAAAATTATCTATATGATATATTTTTTTAATTCCATATACGCTCCAAGATGGAGCATATGGGATCTTCATAGTGTGAAGATGTTCTTGACATTTGCTTTTTTACGAGTAATAGTTGTTAATTATTAGGTCGACCGTTTCGGGTTCATGTCCTGGCTACAATATAAATAAATAAACATTTGAAAATGTTATACGACCAGCACGGGCATTGAACCCGTGACCCCCGCTTGCTAGGCGTACGCGCTATCCTCTAACCTAACTAGGGCGATTTGATATTAATATTATACATTATTCAATTTTTAAATAACCTTAAAATCGTAAATATGAAATTAAAATTGCTTTACGTCAAATAAATGTCGATTATTCAGCGCAGGTTGTGTGTTTTTTTTACTAATTTAGCAAATATTATATAATTATATAATAGGTGCTGTAGTAAATATTGTACTTCAAAGATATTCATTGAATCTAAGATATTGTTTTATTCGTTTAACGATAGTGAGTTCACTTGTAGGTAAAAAACTCCACACGTTGGGTCAAATGTCAAGACAGATCGTTCTGTTATAATCCTCTATTGAGATTTATGAAGATATTGATCAGAGTGTTTAAATTCTTCGGTGGTGGCTTCTTTATCTCTCTAAGTCCTTTTTGAAGAGAATCAAAACTTATCTTTATTTATTGTGAAAAAGGATGTTTTATCTTCAGAAGCTCGATAA
>JAPMAE010001852.1:1629-12309 GCA_036584705.1 Rhyacophila sp. 25_7 | reverse complement strand
GATCTAAGATTTTGATTTCATATGATATTATGTATAAATTCAGTGCTTTAAGATTGTCAGTTAAATACTTAGCTTATTAAGATGTCAACGTAGCATTATTTACAATAAATTACTAAGAGAAAAATATCCACTGGACAATTACTCATTTGAATTCCCATTTATGTCATAAGAGTAAATTTCCTAATAATAGATGTATAGCTAATTTTGACGTGGTAAATGAATATATATATGAGGATATAACGCAAAATATATCTTGTTTAACTAAAATTTTAAGAAATTGACTAAAACATTTTAAATTGAAAAATACAAATTTCCAAATAGATTTTTGTTCAGGATCCAAGTTTTACATTAAATCTTATAACCGACGTATATTATATAGTAACCCACTTAAGAGTATTTCAACACTTATAAGAGTACTATGGATACAATAAGGCGAATCCCGGATCATGAATATTAATCATTTTGGATCTTCGACAAGTTACAAAATATAAACTGAATCATTATTATCTTCACAACACTCCAGATGAAAAGTATTTGTAAAATAAATGCAGTTTATAAATAATAAAATTAGATTTAAAAATGACTATTTTAAAGGATTAATGAAAAATATCTGCTAAGTCAGATAGATTGAGATAAACCTGTAATGTGAATAATACAAATTAAATTCAAATTCAACAGTTTGAGCAAAGAATGCCAGTATATATTATATACTTTTTATAATTGCTTTACACTTATGCGATTTCAAGTTTCTTAAGTAATATAGTATAAATTCTAATATTTATAACAAAAGTCTTTCTTATTGATATGAGCATGATAACGGAAGAATTTTACTAAACAATAGAAAGGTCCAGCCTTTTTAAAGTATAACATAATAGTGATATTAATGAGGTAGGCGATTATTTCAATATACTATAGTATAATTATGTAGAGAGGCATTTTTTATTTAGTTTAATTCACACTTTTTAAAATACAAGACGTCGTTTCAGTTTCTAGCAAGAAAAATAGCTAAAACATAATTTTAATTTGACAATTACAACAGTGCATTTATAAAAATGAGCATTACCAACGTACAGTGCATTATAAATCAACAAAATAAAAAATAAACAAACATTAACTGATATTCATATTGATATGTACACACAAATTAAAATACAGCATAAGCTGATTTCAATAAAGCTTATAAAAAAAAACTTTTACATAATACTTCATTATTTTAACAATAACCAACATCTTAAGTATGTCACTTTTCATTCGAAATCTATCACTGAGTCAATTATTTGTCATAAACTTTTAAAATTTATGTGATGTAGTAAGATATATTAAATTCAAAAAGATATTTCGTTAAAAACGGTTTTCCTTTTTTTTAATCGGAGTCAATCTGAAATTCTTAAAATCCGTCGACCATTAGACACGCTCAAGACTTTAAAAGGAATAGAAAAAATATATCAAATATTGTACTTGGTGAAAATATAACATACTGTTTACAAATGAAAAATATTATTTTACTTTGTATATAAATCATCCAAAATGATTTCGTAACAGATTATTTTAATAATATTAATCATACGCATTCAAGTGAAATTGAATAATGATAAAATATGTAGTAAAATTACACGTATTAATTGTAGTTATCTTAGATAGAGGTAATAATAACAAGAAAGTAGGTACATATATTTTCTATTTATCCATAAGGTTATATGTATTCACTCTTGTGCAGTCATAAAAGCACTTTATTATAAGCAACCGTATAACGTATTTTTTTATGTTGCATTAGAAAATATTTAACAAATTTTATTAATCACAAATGTTAATAAGTCATTTTACAAAATACATGTAAAACATGGCATAGTATTATAAAATATATCTAACTACAAAATGTTCATATAATAATATGTAACGAATGTATTTTACACTTTTTTGTCAAATAACTGTTAAGTGTTTTTATTGAAATCGATATATCATGCTGAATAATTAATATGTTATACTTCAATAGAAAGGAATAAAAGTGAAAAGCAAATGTTTCGCTGACTGTTTTCTAAATTAGCAAAGCCTTTCAGTCAAATTGTCAGAAAGTTATTTGTTGCGCACTAATACAATAAATAACTTAGTTACGATTGTCTATGCAGCAATGTATTCATTGTAACGGTCATCATTATGTGATTGTTCAACTTTACGTATAAATAATAATTCATGAAATTCTTCTCCGCTTCTTTTGAGAATTCAACTTACAAAAATCAGTTAGTGAATAATGAGATTGTATGATTTATAGATAATCATCTATGACCGTGACCATATCTATATAATATATATAACATAATTTATAGAAAGTATGCCAGATACTGCAAAATATGAGTGCAAGATTCGTGTATTACAGCAGACTAAAAATGATGCCACCATATTTGAAAAATATTTACCCTGGCAATTTTTTAATTATTTACCAGTAATAAATTTACTCGTTCCACGCATAATAACAAGTTTAATGTACATTATAAATAAAATACAATTAATTTAATATTATTTTCAAATTTTCAATACATTTTTACATTGCTATAACCAAAAATTACGTAATTTTGTCAATAAATTCATGTACTTTATACCTTAATAATATTTCTTATAGATTTAAAAAAATATATATGATAACGTATTTAAAATAGTTAATAATCTCGTTTTACATTGAAAAACTATGATTTTATAGCACAGCGCAGAGCAATAAACAAACAATAGACTTATAAATTAAAAATGACTCACTGATAAAATTCGTTCATGTCAGCATTGTTAATACGTTAATAAAATTAAATTTTGCTGAAAAATACGGATTTCATCATTTTTTGATATGAAGGTAACTATTAACAGGTACAATGTAGAATAGAGTATTTAGTGATTTTACTTAGCAAAATAAAGATTAGTTTAGGTTAGGTATATAAAAATGTATGTTGTGACAAATGATTATTTTACCCATACGTGTTATTTATACATAATTAGGCCGCAAAATACTCGTTACGTGAATGATCATATTTCTTTATTACGATATGTTTTTCTGTTAATATTTCATGTAATATTATATTTTTGGCTACCATAAAACCTATTTTATAATAAAATTATCACGTGACAAATATGTCGTCAAATTATGATTCATTATGAAAAACGCAATTACTGCGTTTCTAATTGTATGTATTATTTTCTTGAAGTATTTTCACAATACTACAGTAACCTCATTGCATCGGAAAATGATGTCTGTAAATAAACTTACTTAAAATATATATCTTAAAATATCCGTATTAAAGACAATAAACATTGAATTGTATCTACATATTACGTTTAAGCGAAATAAACACATCGTAATAAACAATGATGTCAACTGTCACATAACGTCATCTTCAACAATAAATAACATCACAATTCATTCCACACTTTAACAATATCACGTATTATGTGTCCAAATATGTTTGATGCATAAAAGTATTATTGTTTTCAATTTAATCTGTAACTTTGACTGTGTCTTCTGTCAAATTTGGCCGATTTTCACATGTTCTGTGGAAGAGGCACTCTTGTCACTCGCGGTTCCAATTCGAGACTCAAGCGATACTGGCGTTCTTCTTCAAGGTGGAGAGTTGGATCCAATAAATAACCGCATACCTAAAAAATATTGTTTATTTTTTTGCCAACATTACAAAAAGATTAAATGATTTTAAAGTCATATAACTTAACGACTGATAGAAAATATATAATAATAACGTGAAATATTTTCAATTATTTTTCGTAATAAAAATTGCTGTAAAACTATAATTTATAACATTGTCTTTTAAAGTGGTAGACTTGTACATACAATAATTATAAAATGCAATTCTCAAATGTATTAATTTAAGGAACTTCTACAGATTATCTATAACTAATGGTTTTTCATCTTAAGAATAAATTTTATCATTTATTCTCATAACGTCTCATATAATCTTCATATAAAATAGATATTCCAACAATAAGTGAGTGCTCTATATTTTTGCCAGCTTAATGTTGGTTTTTAAAAAGCATTTTTGTCGATTCTACGATGATAGGATAATTTTTCAATTTTAATAAATTCATTGTTTTAAAGTTTCTTAAAAAAACTCGTGTTTCTATTTCTGGTATACAACTACAAGCATATTATGCATATGTATTTAAATAATAAATAAAGATTTTACAATAACTTATAAACTCAGTATGTTTTACCTTAGGTATGTGCTCAATTTTGTATGGCGTTTGTTGAAAATGTCTGATTTCTCTTATAACATGGGCAATCTAGAAACAAAATCATATTAAGTATTATTTTTGATGTGCAATTTTAGGCTCATGTAGTAGAAAATACTTTGTACTATTACTTACCATTCTCATTTTAGAGAAATTTAATAAGCCTTCAGGAGTGAAATTTGGTGTACCTTCTTCAATAAATGATAAATCGCTAAGATAAAGTCCAAGGTATGGGATGCATGGAGGATCACATCTGCAAAGTAAAATTATATAACTATATATGTTATAACATTAATTAAAATAAAATTATCCGAGATTATAAAAGTTTCTGTGATTGTCTTTTGTCATATTTTGATAGAAAATAAAATGTATGATTTTATTAAGAAAAAAATTTGATAGTAGTAAATAATAAAACATACTAATATATAAAAAGACTTTTTTACACATATCAATTGAATGCATCTGTACCTGGGAGGGTCAAAATGGCACTTTTTGATAATGGCTGTTCAAAGCGATTTTGTTGTTCCTTCCCTCAGATAATATATAACATAGTGTAATATTTCTTTCAATATATTTTTTATAGTATGGTTAAAATATAATTGAGTATATCATTGAAAAAACCATCGCAAGATATTCTACACTATGTTGATATCTCAATTTTGCCAGAAATTTACACAGTGATGTTTGCCTCCCAGGCACAGATGTATTGTCAGTATTTATATATTATATAATTTTCTTAGTAGTTTATTTTGTTAAATTTCTCACAATAGTAATATTGTTAGGATATATTTTACCTATGTAAAGCATCTCGCAATGCTCGAAATCTTCCATCGGATGAAACAAGGGCTTGCAATTTTTCAATGGTTTGCTTGCTCTGAAAATATGAAAGGCCAACAAATTATTTTAAAAAGATATACTTAAATATTTTTTATAATTTCAATAAACAAATTTAATCATATTTATTTTAATTTAAATGAAATTGTCAAAAATAGTTTTTATGTTTGATACATACAAATATTTTTTGCCAAGCTGCTCTAAATCAAAATACAGTATAAACAATTGAGTTCTATCATTGAATTTGATATTATACCCTAGGTAGATAAGTTACGATTATATAATTGATCATAAGGAATATACCGTTTTGCAAACTTTTTCCCACGTCTTTTTGAGCCGAAATACTGAAGTGTTGGTAAAAGCTGCGCAAACTTGAAGAGTTCCATTAAAATTATGAAGACATCGTGAGATATCAGCCACTGCTGCCCATTTTTCGATTGCTGCTACACGACCTGTAAATTTAGTAATAATTTATTTTATTACATGCAAATTCATAAACACGTTATTGTATACGTAAACAGTCATTCTTGAGACCACATTCATTTTATTTGCTCGATAATATTTTTTCATATATTAATAAAATTAATGCTTAGTTAATATTATAAAATTCATTTATTTAATACATATATATACCTATTAAAATAAAGAAAAACAAAATTTATGGAAAAGTTAAAAGGAATGTACAGATATTAAAAACGTTCACGAGTATGTATAC
Source organism: Rhyacophila sp. 25_7 (assembly GCA_036584705.1). NCBI lineage: Eukaryota > Metazoa > Arthropoda > Insecta > Trichoptera > Rhyacophilidae > Rhyacophila > Rhyacophila sp. 25_7. Next base: position 6,536 of record JAPMAE010001852.1, on the reverse strand, counting down.
GTTTTTGCAGTTATGCTAATAAAAATGACTATTGATAAAGTAATAAACTTTATTTAAAATAATGTTTATTTGGAATCCGACATAATATTTCATTATAAATATAGTAAATCAAACACTTGATTGGTCAAATTAAGTGAATTTCTCGTATTACCGCTAAGAGTAGTTTTCCGCAAAATTTCCGAAACTACAAGAGTCGACAGCTGGTTGAAATGCCTTGTCATTGCAAGAATGTGTGGTGCTCGCTCTGCTTTATCTGCCTTCATCCAAGCTTGCCCTAGAAATTCCCTGAAACAGATTTTATTATGTTTAATAAAAAACCATTTTCTAAATACTAAGTTATGCATTGAAGTAAAAATTCTTATTAGTACTATTCAATGTACACTGTGCTTAAGAAGATAAATTATATTTCGTAAAATCTGAGTTTATTTTAAATCGAAATAACAAGACAAAAACTATTAAACTAGCAAAAGTGGTCTGAAGTCTTCGTTAAATTTAATAAACAATCAGATTATTTAAATCTTTTATGAGAATAAAAATTTTCAATTTCATTTTTTTATAGAACAGATTTTTTTGTAAAACTTAATATTCATTAGCTCAATTAATGTCGCCTAGATTTCAGTTATAAAATACCAGTATGTGTAAAAAACATATTTTCCAGTTACGTGAGCTCAGATTTGCGTGAATGGACTGTCTGCTAATCAGAATAAGTGAAAATGTTGTGTTTTTTAATAAATTTAACATATAAACAACTTAATAGCAAAATATATGCTCGCATTTAAATCTGAGCAATTAAGTGTGACAATTTATATCATTGTGGTCTTAAGAAACATTTTCATATTTCAAAAAATAACAGTTCTTTCCCACCTCTTATTTAAATATCACAATAATTCTGTTTTAAAATACTTACTCGCTTCTGATAGATACAAATATCTGATGGTCCAAAAATGTCATTTGTTCCGCAATTTCTAAGGCTGATAATGTCTCAATACTTTCTTTGCTTGGGCACTAGAATCAAAAAGTATATTGTAAAATAAGCACCATTACAATAATATAAGATTTTTGACAGTGCGTTGAAGAACTGTGTTACCGTTAAAATAGATATTCCGTGAAAACATTACTCAAAATTTATTTTAATTTAGATTGCTTGTAATAATGAATAAATTTAAGATTTTCTTAACGAATAATAATTTTAAAGCTATAATATAAACTTATTATTAAAACTATATACGTCACAACACAAGGCAGGAAAATTGCAAAAAAAGGCGCAATATAATTTCTTTCAATCAAGACCAATAATATAATTTTAAAATAAATACGACTTTTATATAAAATAATGTAATATTAATAAATATTTACTAGTATAATTGACAATATATATATCATTAAAACATATAATTTTATTACTTACGATTGGTGGGGATAAAAGAGCTTTCAAATCCGGACGACGTTCTTCATCTCTTGCCAGAAGCCTCAATAAATGCGCTGCAGCTCTGTGTTCAGCAGGAAGAAGATTAGGACTGCAAATTATATCTTCGAGAAAACCGGCAGCTTCACATCGAAGACGGCCTTCCGCCCAAAAGTCAGCAGAATGCTTAGATACCCAGTGCCTGAAGTTTATTTGATAAAACGTGTGATTAAAAGAAAACGAAGCATATCATGAATATTTTAATATGATTATTTTTTTTCACCTTAAAACATTTAAAACTCTCATAGTAGCCGCTGTTGAAGTAACTGAATCTCTTGGAGCAGATGGTGTATGCTTTGTATCTCGAGGGTTACTTGATGCTGAAGTAGCTATGGCAAAAGCTGCAGCTGCTGTCGAAGTACTACTCCTGAAATATAGAATATTTAAAAAATCATTTTTCCCATATTCTTTAAAAATATCTTTCATTCAAAATTCATTTTGTTACATGAATATGTTTAAATAAGTCACTGTGATGATTTGATGAAAAATATTTTTTTTTAAATACTGGTGTGTTTATTTTCAAAGATACAACTTTTTTGTGCAATTACGTTATATTATATAATAAAAAAGAAAACCTAGTATTTGATAATCATTAAGACGTATATATATACGATTAAATGAGTTTTAATTAATTATAATAGTGTCATAAGTAAACCATAATATTATTTTTTATTTATTTTGCCATAATGCGGCAAAATCTTGTAAAAAAGTAGTAAACTAATTTTCTATTCATTTCTAGGGTGTTACAAAAGACATTAAATTGAACAAAAGTACGATATAATATATTTTATCACAATACAATAATCATAAAAACTATAAGTTCATAAAATACTATATTTACCAGTTGAATCATGAATAAATGTCGTACTTCTGATATAAATTCATTTATTTTAACGTGAAAAATATTTGACTCTAGGAAGTAAGATTTTTTTTATGGAAAAAAAAAATATGTTACCATGATCAGAAAATTAACAATGGTCAGAGTAATTGACGATTTTGTGTAAAATGTTTTCCATTTTTCTTTTTTATTTACTCAATAAAAAGATTTCAAATCTGAATAACATAAGTTCTAAATAAAATATTCGATAGTATCCAAAATTTTAAGTCGTATTGTCTCAAATCTTAAAACACGAAAAATCGCAATTTAATAACTAAGTTTGGTATACTATTCAAATGATTCTCTTTTTTTTAAATATTAAATATGACATCTTACATGGTCTCATGTGGTTAAAATTTATGATAAATGTGCGGTATACTTATATTATTTTTAGTGTTAGGGAAAAGCGTTCATAAAAACTGTAGTTAAATCATGTTTAATCAGTGATTTTTTGAAAAATATTGCATTATTAAAAATAAAAAAAAAAATACGCCCGTTTTTATTAAGCGTTAATAAGTGCCATCTTTAAAAATAATAGATAACAATAAAACGCAAGCCATATATAAAGCGGTATAATGTGTTTTGTTTTGAAAAATCATTTTTGCGAATATTATGAAACATATTTAGTACAAATGATAGTCTAGTAAAGATATTATTTAACTATTACCACTAGGAGAGGCCATCTACTGAGATTTTACAAGGTCTACGAGATGGATAAAGATAAGGAATATTTAGAAAAAATCTAACATTGTTTATTTAATTCGAGTATTTTCTATACACACTAAATTGAGAAATGAGATTTTTTAAATGTAAATGCATCTATTTAGCGGAAAATGGCGTGTGAGGTACTCGTGCTCGGGTATCGTGGCATTAAAAAGCTTAAGGGTACTTAATAATTAAGTGCACATTACTTTCAAAGTTTTATTAAGTTGTACGAGTATTTTAACAGCGAGGTTCTACGTAGACAATAAATAACCTTTTTTTCACCTTTGGGAGTTTCTTATTCAATTTGAATATATCCTGCTACATATATTTTTTTAAGTACACTTGTATTTAAATAAAAATTTGATTTATGAGTATTTGTTACAATGGTCAATGATTATGAAACTCATTATTATATATCAATACTTAATTAATGAAAAATGAAATGGTCGACTGAGCAAACAATATTTTATAAATATTTTAAGTTTTATTGTAAATCCAACTTTGTTGTGAAACATAATTTATATAAAACTTTAAAATATGCAATTTATAGATTAATACTTTCCATAAAAATATTTTTTATTTTTTTAGGGAACAATGCATTTTACACAGAATAGAAAAAATATATTTTGAAAATTGGTAGAACTGAAATTATTATAATCCATGTATAAAAATACGCTTACATCTAAGATTTTTTTGGATTTTAGAAAAACTTTATTACTAAAACAATTAATATATAATGCTTTTAAAATATAGATAAGAGCACTATATCATATAAGCAATTCGCTTTGTGGCTTTATTTAATATTTAATTTAATTGTATTCGTTAGTTAATTTTCATCTAACATGCCGCTATTCTAATTAAGGGACATAATAATAATGAGGCGGGAGTGGATACACTTTTGGCATATTTACACAGTACAATAGCATTATAAACATGTAATAAGAGAAAATGTACAGATAGTGTTATTAAATAATGTTCACAGTCAAACAAGACAACTTGTTCCTTAAGTGACTTACCATGGGTCGTCTGCAAAACTGTCAAGCAAAGTAACAAAGTATAAACACCTTTAGAACGTGTTCAAAGCTTTGAAACTTTTCCAAAATGTCACTTTATAAATACTTCAACTATTTTAAAATAAATGACAAAAGAATATTATCATTTTTGTGAAAATAATATCACTGAAATCTACTATTATATATTATTTTTGATAAGTAAGTTTTATTTCGTAGCTGTTTATATTTTACCGAATATAAAAAATATCACTTATATATATAGTCATATATACGATAGTAGGTTAACAATTTAACAAACACAACATAAATATATGTTTACATATGAAAAAAGAAATCTTTATATAATCACAAAATAAAATAAGATATGTACTATTAAATATTTACTGCATCAACACACTTTGATGAAAATCAAAAGAAATTCAGTTTGAAATAATAATCTTAATATCATAAAATGTTTGATGATGATATGATTGAAAAGACTATTAAATATAAACATTAAATCCAAATAGAAGTAAAAAGTTTCAAATGCAATCATTGCAGTAAATTTAGATTTAACTAAAATACCTTCTATGTGATTGCCGAAAAGATGTAATAACAACCCCTGCTCTGGGTTGACTAGCTTCTCGGCGACAAGTCTGTAAGTTAAAAAAAAACAAACAAAAATGTATTATTTCTTCAATGGCTATGACGTCATATAGATAAATAAATACACAGCGTTAGAAAAAATAATGAAATACTACCTGAAGAAGATGTTGCGATAACGACGATCGATGCGATGCTGCAGAAGCCCTACGATCAGCCGACGCCCTTCTTTCTGAACTCCACCAACTGCTCACGCCGCTCAATG